>JAHXMU010000328.1:72447-138879 GCA_019455685.1 Philornis downsi
TCAGTAAGAGACTTAATTACAAAGACCTCTCTAGGCGAACAATATTCCACCTGTGCCACACACCAACTCCAACTTATTAGATGGATAGGGTGGAACCCTGAGCTATCATACATGCACGAGGACAGGTCACCGTTGGCAACGGTAATAGACCCGGTAGGCAGTTAAATAAATGCGTCAGTTGTCGATGACAATTAAAACAGCTTTATAAAAGTAACAAATATGTGGCCAATTCGATAGCGAAAACTGTAGTTCTGTTAAAATAGTTCTGTTTAAAATAAGGATATCTAAGAATTCTTGCAAAATGGAGTACACATATGGTCGAAAAAATAAGTACACCTGCTTATTTCTGCTTTATGTTTAATTTTAGTTACTTTAATGGAAAGTAAACATGGCAATTCTTTTTTATTTAAATAACTTTAATATGGTAATGCCTTTAAAAGTAAAAACAAATCCGGGGCTTCCCTGTTGTTTTCATTGTGAGTTAGTTTTGTTCAGGGGTGATTTCAGAATAATAAATACGTTGCTCAATTATAGAATATTGTTGCTTGCTGTAGTCTTTTTGGAAAGGCTAATTATTTTACTGTTGTTTATCTTTATTCATAACAAAATATTTTGTTAAAAAAAACCAGCCATGGGTCGAAAACGTCATTGTTTTCCGGAGAAGAAAAATTATTTCAAGATTACGAGAAAGTGGCCAAAATCTTCGTTCTGTAGCAGAAACTATGAATCGGTCGCTATTTTTTGTGCAAAATGCTTTAAAGCCTACAAAGCCCGTCGAAACTCGCGGAAGACCCAAAAACAACAGATATCCTTATTGTAACACTTGCGAAGGACCCATTTGTGTCTTCATCGTGAACGGTTCGTCGTAGATTACAAGAAGCACATTTACCAGGACGGATAGCCGAAAGAATTCCTTTGCTTAGACAAAAAAATTTAAAGGCTAGATTGGCGTTTGCAAGAGGTCATTCCAATTGGTCCGGAGGAGACGAAACATTTTGTGAAGCGATGAAACATAAATTAATGTATTTGGAAACGACTGTGTCCGGAATGTTCGACGCCCTAAGGGTAAGGAATTCCCTGTTCACTTTACAAAGAAGACGGTCGAGCACGGGGGCGGCAATATTATGGTCTGGGGTTGATTCTCGTGGTATGGTGTCGGTTCGATACATCGAATTACCGCCACTATGAGCAGATTCCACTACAAAGATATCTTGGAAAATACAATGTTGAATTATGCTGTGGAAATTATGCCTCGTAGATGGACATTCCAGCAGGATAATGATTCGAAGCATACCTCTAAGTCGAAAATCTTTGGGGAGAGTTGAAACAAAGAATTGAAAAGGAGGTTCTTAAAAATAAGAATCATTTATTGAATTTTGTTCACAAAATTTGGTATGAAATACCAGTAGAAACCTGCCAAAAAGGGTCAACAAAATAAGTGAAAATGATATACCGGCTTTTAACGAAACTCAGCCAATTTAGCATAAAAAACTTGATTTTTTTTACACTTTTGCTTATTTTAATTAAATGTACTTATTATTTTGCCCATTTTTTTTTAATTAGTTTCTTACTTTTTGAAAAATAGTGATTTAAATTTTTGTTTTTTGTTATTGTTTTAGCATTTGTTTTATTTCTAATGTTATAACAAAATAAATTAATATTTGCTTTTTTCTTTTAATTTAAATAAATTTTCGTCTACTAACTTTTAAAAACAATATAGGGTGTACTTATTATTTTGACCATATGTGTATTTTATTCACTGCAGTTACAGTCCTCCTGAATATATTAAATAACGAAATATCTCTCTTCAAGACGGATTTAAAGTTGATAAACTACATTCAGAGAAATAATCGTCCAAAATAACAACCGGTAATTCGCATATGTTCATCGAATTTGGTTACTGCTAAAGATTTCCAGTTGAAACATCTCCATTCTATAGATTATTCAAATGATAATATTAATCGATTTCCTTTGTCTACATTTCAGTTTGTAATACGCATTAATTTGTGTCAAACTTTATAGTTAATGCAAGTTGAATTCTAACCATACAGGCTACAATCCCCAAGATTATTAAAAAAAATTAATTGAATTATACTTGATTCCTTGTACGTGAAGGTATGCCAATACTTCCCCATTCCAGATGCCATTTGAATGCATAGAAAATACACATAGAAATTGTATCCCCAAAACATCTTAATTACTGACTTACACATTTTCTCCACTTAACCTTGAACAGAAAAGCTCCCTGCTAAAAATCTAACCAAATACATCGATCAATGAATGAAGCGAGACAATGTCAAGAGCAAACCAGAAATAAAAATTAAAAAAAAACAGCCCAGACAAAAGACAATAACATGGAATAGTACGTACAAACCCGCCATGTCTGAGCCACCAATCCAGTCAGCGGCACCGGCAGTGCCAGTGCCACCGTTCATACTGATCAATGGAATGAGTGAGTAGCAAGTAAATCAATGCAGCAGAACGTTCACAGGCAAACATTATCACCGATCAATACAACAAGTTGGCTTCCCTCTAATGGAAGTTAAATATCGCAAACACAGCAAACAGCTTAGCAAATAAACAAATATTTTTTATTATTTTCAGTTGGATTTTCTTTGGATCGATCGAACATTCTTTCCAAATGTCAAACGATCGCAGCAACAAACACAATAACAGAAATTATGAAAACCACACTGGAACCCCTTAGTCGGGGGTTATAAAACAAAAAAAAAAAACTAATAAATGTTGACCTTCATTTTTCTGAGACTTTTTTTTGCGCGCTCGAAGTGCAGCCCACGGTATTCCATGGAATTTGTTGTAAAATCTCTACAACAACAACCATTGCTATTTGAAATGTTCACGTCAAGACGTTGTCTTTGCCCAAGTCCAAGTTAACTTACATATGATCATGGCTTTTTGTATAGTATGCGAGACATAGACAGTTGGAAAAAGCAAGTTTGATATGTTGTAAGCAATTTTCAGTTCAGACATAAAGAGCTAGAGCTGATTGTCTAGCTGGCTGGCTAGATGGCTGACAAGTGACCACATACAGTGGCAGAAAAATATCAATTTTATATGTGCTCGATGGGGCATCATATATTCAAAGGCCTTTATAGATTATATTTGACAATTAAATAAAACATTTTCAGTATTAACCAAATCGAAAGTTTAATCGGTTTTGAGTTTTCTAGCAAGGATTTCAATAAACTTCAGTTAAGACTAGATTTGTGATCGGTTCAAAAAGTTACGTCCAATCAATGCCATTTCCAGATTAAAAAATAAAAATAAAAAAAAATTAAGTATAGAAGTAAAAACAATAATATAAGAATGAAATCCATGCCAACAATCAGGGCGATTCTTTAAGCAGTAAACGAGATAGAATGATTCTCTCTACCCTCTGTACTCGTACACTTCTACCAAATGTTGCTGTTAATTAACGAATAAATGATGAAATTTTTGAAAAAATACTAAAAAAAACATGTCTACTTTGCTGGAAGTAAGTCCGGTCCTACAATAGTCTAAATTTTGATATTACATATTTTCTAAATATTTTTCAACAACTGCGTTCACAAAAACTATATGAATTGGGATGGATTTTTTTTCATTGCAGCAACTATCATACCGTCAGCAGACGCGCGGACGGGCATGCTCAAATCGACATCGATTTTTACTGTATGCGCGATTAAAACTACATATGTATATGTATATGCGCTATTTAAGGTCTCTGAGACGGGTATTTCTATTTTACTAAACATTTTCACTCCTCGAAATAGTCCATTTCAGCACTATGCAAATATGCAGTACCATTTAAGCCTCACATCCATTACTGAGCAGGATTTAGGTGTATGAATCATAATTTATTTATAATAATGTTGAACAATAAGATTTATATTTAATAATAATTTAATTTAATAATAATAATCTGAACAAATGAATTAATATTTGAAAGACCAACATCTGTTCTACCCAATCTGATTGGGCTTTATTAATGCGGCCTTACAATGGGTAAATCACCAATTGACTGGATATTCTTATTACGGAAAATTGTGAAGAAGAAGATCCAGGAAAAATCAACAAATCGACATATACCACCTCCTTTTCCCCGACTGTACAGTTAACTTCGACAATTCGATACGATAAAAACTGCATAAAGCTAAATTCGGTATTCCTGCGATTTCGATACATCTTGGCAGGTTGATCAACATCAATCCTTCAGTGAAGATAGAAAAAAGTATTTATTTATTTTATTTACGCTAAAAGAGACTACAGACAGGATGACAGTTTATAGTATGACCTCCTTAGGCTGTTCTTGAAGATATTAACGACAATCATAATGCTATCCTGTAACTAATTTCTTTCGACATCTTCAACGAAAGGGGAATGTTTAACGAAAACCATATATTACTTTTACATACTTATTCTATAGGTATACCTATAGAACTCATTAACAGCGTCTCCAATCATGTGGTCGGTGTTTGCAACTCAAGCGGGACACAACGAAGTTTTTTGTTTTAACAAGTAAAAAGTCTACTTGTTTGGGACGAAGCCCAAACATTAACAAGTATAACGTTAGATTTGTTGAAAATTGTATTCGATTGAGTGCCGCTATCAACAACATAGTGCCAGACTGGCTTAGAAGCTCTTGCTTACAGCTAATACTAGGGAGTAAGTAAATGATATCAGATAATAGTTCTGCCTGTCTTACTATCTGCTGCAGAACACTGGACAATTATGCAATCGAATAAATCAAATCTGGGGATTTTCGAGAAAGAAATACATCGTAAAATATCGTCTATAAGTGACCGGCCGGCCATTGACAGCTGCAAGTAACGGCTTCATGAATCTCAAGAGGTGTATAAGCTGTATAAAGACCGACGTGAGTATGAGAATGAACACTACAGCGAACTCATTACCTGAGTTCTGTTATGAACATAATGTTCCTGTTAGAAAAGTCTATGAAAGTGGTCGTAGATTATGGCATCAAAACTTTATTTATTTATTTATTTATTTCTTGCTTGTAATTTAAAGCCTTCCGGCCAATTATAAGTAAATTACAATATGCAACAATTCATCTAAAAAAACTTATAAAAATATAATATGAAATTGTGATCATTAAACACAAAAAAAAGTATGAAAAAAAGACGAATTCAAAAGTTAAAAGTTAATCGATATATAATCTGGAAATATAAGATAATCCTTATGTAATTAAAGGCTGCTCATAGTTTATTTGAAAAAAAAATTACAGTAAATTCTGAAAGTGTTGTAGAATGTGCCTTTTGTAAGAATCAGAACATAATATAAAACTTTTTAAATGGCTTGGTAGTAAATTGTAAATTCGAGCTACTCTTACTACAAAAGCACGACCCATGAGTGTGGTTATTTTAGGAATAAGAAGCTGCTTATTACGAGTAGAATGTCAAAAATTAAATGAATTAAAAAGAAATTGAGGACTACACAATCTTTAGTCGGTGAACCAGCCTTTTGAGATCCTACCAAATCTTAATACGAAGAGTTAGGGGCAAAACGTAGAAGGCTGAAACGCTTGGAATTAGTTTTCACCGGCAACCATAATCCATTTGCTTAAACTCCCATATAAGTACGTAAGTCTTTGATTAGTAAGAATGTCTCTCAAGTAATCATGTCTTGGGTTTCAGAAATAACAAAAATTGACTAGTTCGAATTAGACCAAACTAAAATGAAATTGTAATTAGAAAAACGAATTTTAGGATATGCAGGATTTGAATTTTATAAATTATATCAGGTAATGTGTTTTGAACTATATGTTAAATACTTTCAAATAATCGTATTTACAAACAGTTAGACTTAGTATTTTGCACATCCACTGTTTTTTAAATAATGTTAGCTTACAAACTAAATAAAAAGTTATTAAAGGGGAAGTATTTCTAATTTTAGAAACTCTGTAAAATATCAAATTTGTTTACAGATATATTACATTTCCCATCGTACAACTCATAAATTTATATTTAAGAACTTTTTTTAACTGTTTTGAGAATTTCTCATCGAACTTACAAATTAAATAAAACATTATTAAAGAAGTGCTAAAGCATTTCTAAATTTAGAAACTCTGTAAAATATCAAATTTTTTTACAGATATATTACATATCGAATTACACAACTATCTCACAATTTTTATGACAGAGCTTCTTTTTAACTATTTTGAGAATTTCTCATCGAACTTACAAACTAAATGAAAAGTTATTAAAGAAGTGATAAATCATTTTGTATCAGAAACTTTGTAAAATATCAAATTTCTATACAGGTATACATACATATTTCCAACTGTACAACTATTTAATAATTTTATATTTTGGAGCTTCTATTTAACTGTTTTGATAAAAAGTTATTGAAGAAGCTCCAAAGCATTTAGAATTTTAGAAACTCTGTAAAATATCAAATTGTTTTACAGATATAATATATTTTTAATTTACAACTATGCCATAATTTTACATTTTAAAACTTCTATTTAACTATTTTGAGAAGTTCCCATCGAACTTATAAACTAAATGGAAATTTATTAAAGAAGTGCCAAAGCATTTCTAACTTTAGAAACTCTGTAAAATATCAAATTTCATAATTTTACAGTAGTTCCCATCGAACTTATAAACTAAATGAAAAGTTATTAAAGAAAGTTTTTAGAAACTCTGTAAAATATCAAATTTTTTTACAGGCATAATATATTAACAATTGTACATCTATGCCATAATTTTATATTTTAGAGCTTCTTTTTAACTATTTTAGGAATTTTTTATCTAACTTCCAAACTAAATAAAAAATTATTAAAGAAGTACTAAATCATTTTGCATTAGAAACTTTGTAAAATATCAAATTTTTTTTACAGATATGTATGTTACATTTCCAATTATACAACTAAGTCATAATTTGTTATGACAGAGCTTCTTTTTAACTATTTTGAGAATTTCGTATCGAACATATTTTTGATACAGATACTATTTATCTGGATCTATATTCACGATAACATTTTTGTAGTCTGTGATGTTCGGAACTAAGTTTAGCATGAAAAACGAACCTACAAGTACCAATAAAGTTTAATGTCGACAAAAAGTTTCTTAATCGAATCTGCTAGTAGTGCAACTAATACGAGTATAAGCAAGTTAAATAAAACCAATAAAAACAGCTCATCACTGATCAAAAGTGCACCTACCTTTTTCAGCAATAACTCGATTATCACCCATCACCATCACCATCCACCCAGGTAGCCAAGACGAAATCAATACTAAAAACATCTATTATTACCGTTCTTCCACACACTCTGTTTGTTTTTTCATAATACTTGCAACAACACTTCTACAGTCTTTTTCACTCTCATTTTTAGTACTTCTTGTTTGTCAATTGAATCTCTCAATTTTTGTAGTTTTCTTCACACCACATACCTCCGCACCCACAACTGCGAGTGTGCACTGCAACAAGATCTTGGATAGTTCTTTTCACAAAGAAATTCACACAAATTTGCAGAAACTTCACACACGATTTTCTTTACGCTAATAAAGTGTATCGGCGGAAATTTTGCACATACTAATTGTCCAATTGATAAACTTTATTGTGATGCTAAAATTGCAATAATTTAATAATGTTTAGATCGCGTTTTTGTCGTTTAAATGGAGACTGTTTACTAAAAAGACCGAACGTGGAAAAATTAAAGAATGAACTGAAGTTTAGTAGGTTGGGATGGTCAGGGTTGATACAATTGGTGCTTTTGTACTTTTTTTATGCCTTTCTTAATTTAGAAGCATCGCTCTTGTTGTTTTAATTTTGTACTTTTTAGGTTCTTTACATGACATTACTAAAATTGCAGTCTGAATAAGAAATATTTTTATACACTTCTTATATACATTTTGGCATTTTCATTTAGATGAGCCATCAAAAATGCTGTTTTTTCCAAACGTTATCTTTAGCCAATGCATTCAGAATCGATAAAAGCTAAAAATCCCTTTGGGCTGTACTCTGAATATTGTAATCTGTTTTTTTTTTTTAACGTGTTCCAAATTTCAATCAATTCCACTAAAAAGTGCATGAATTGCATAGTACCCTGATTTTAAATAACGAATATAGGACAGAAATTTCAGTCAGGAGAATTGACTTACATGCATTTGCTTCGATGTAAAGCAAAGCAAAACAAGGGATGTCGAAGGGTCGTGGAAGTCGCTTCGTTTTTTTTTACCAGAAAATGTTCTGTATTAAAACACAACGAAAGAAGCAAAATTATAATTTACTAAAATCCTCAACAGAAGTTACAGAAAGACCCCATTTACTTTTGCCAAATCGGCCATTTTAAATGCATGCGTGACAATACAGCCCGTTTTCATTCCCAAAGTTTCCAAAATTTGCGACTTCGGTTCCAAGAGTGTCAAGCAGCCGAGGGAAGCCATTTGGACAACATTGTTTTTAAGTCCTAAAAATTCCCACGCATCTACTTTTTAAAAATACAAATGTATTTTTTTTTATGTTTCGTAGTTTTTTTTTTAATTGAATATTTAAACCGCCAACACCCTTATGGCCCACCCTGTATTTAAACTCAGAGAAATTTAACATAAGATATAGATAGGGGTTAAATTAGATCTTTTGTATAGGGCCTACTAGAGAGGGTGTGATTAACCGGTCGATTTTTTCAAATTTTAGTGGGGTTTATAACGCAATACAAACGACAAAAATTGAAGCAGCAATAGTCGATGAATTAAAGCTCGCAGGGGAAGACTTAAGGCTGTATAAATCGATCAATTTCTATGGGAGTTATCAGAAGGGACGTGACAAAGCACTTAAGTTCATTCTCTGATGTACGAGTACATTTAGCAGATGAATAATGTGTGTCGAATTTGATTGAATTTACTGAAATTGCATAAAAAGTCATGCAGTCAAGAAAGGTTAAATCAGTCATTTGTACTCGTATGGGAGACACCAGGAGGCGGGTTTGATTAATTTTTGATTAATTGATTAATTTTTCTCAAATTTTGCAGGAAATTATAAAGTAAGGCAATAGATAAAATTCTAAGCTAACGCTAGCGTTACTGCAATAATCTAAGCTAATTAAAAGTCACGGAGGGAAGATTGAAATTGTAAAAATCGGGAAGTTGAATCGCAGATTTATAATATGGCAAAATATTAGGCGGAGCCAGTTTCTAAAGAAATTTTATAAAGATTTATGAGAGTTATCGTGTTTGCCGGCCAGCCAGCCAGCCATCTAGACGGACATCATTCGATCAACTTAAAAAGTTATGAAACACATTTTGTCCAAAGATACTTCGTATAATACTGTAAATGATTCCTTTGGGATTCACATTTTCGCCATTTTACTTAATATGTACCTTCATTCCTACTGGTGAAGATATAAATATAAAGAAAATAATGTCAAATTCTAATTTTGTTAGAGATGGATTAAGTGTTTGTTTTTTTCCATTGTTCCAATATCGCTATTTTCATATAAAATATTAGCTAATCAACACCAGACCATTTCCAGAACAAAATGATTTCCCATGCGTAAATTTAGAATTAGCTTCTTTAAAGCATCTTGATAAACGGTTAAAAACCGCCAGAAGGTGAACCACTTTGGAGACATTTGCAGGTTATCAACATTCAAATGTGTCGCTTTGTTAGAATCAAAACTTCATAATAAAATGCAAAGGACGTAAGCACTTTATATAGGAAGAAAAAATGTCAATAATTAAAAATGGTTCTATTTAAAACACGACGAAAAATGCAACATAAGTTGAAACGCAGCAGAAACGCATTTCTCAGTTTCAAAAGTAAAGTTAAATTTTGGGTTGTTCGGAAAGTTCGCTCGGTTAATTCGTTGGTTCACCATACGTCACTTCTCATGACGTAGAATTCCTTCAAACGCTATCATAACTTCCTCCCACCCCTTCTCTAAACTGTTTACTATTATTTACTTGTGTTTTCGTTCTAGTCGTGAGTGGTTATACCGTTTAAAAGAAGTTTAAAAAAAGTGGAAAAAATGAGCGAAAAAGAGCAGTTTAGGCATATTATGATGTATTATTTTCGAAAAGGAAAAACGGTTACTGAAGCTAGCCGAAAAATAAAGTCTGTTTATGAAGAAAACGAACCAAATGAAAGAACTTGCCAGAAATGGTTTAAAAGATTTTCCACCGGCGACTTCTCCGTAACGGACGCTCCCAGAACAGGACGACCAAAAGGAATTGCTTTCGAGGAAGCGAGAGATTTCATTATTGTTAATCTCCGTGAAACAGTTAGGGAAATAGCTGAAATAATCAAAAAATCAATCTCAACCGTTCACGGGGTCATAAAATAACTCAGATTTGTGAGCAACCTCACACTGCCTCACCGAGACCTCACACTGCCTTGCGGTTTCGTCAGAAACTGTCAGAACTTGGGTGGGAAGTTTTACATCTATCACCGTACTCCCCAGACCTCGACCCGTTTGACTGTCACCTATTTCGCAGTCTGAGCAACCACTTGAAGGATCTGAATTTTCATAATGACGGGGAAGTAAAAAATCGAATTGAACGCCTTTTTCAGAAAAACCAACCAAGTTTTACGAGAGATAAATTAAAAAGCGCCCAGAGAGGTGGAAAGAAGTTATTAAAAAAGAGGTGGAGATTATATAGCAGATTAAAATATTTGTTTTCTCGTATATAAATTTGCAAACAAATTTCTTTTAAAAACCAAACGAACTTTCCGAACTACCCGATAAAACATACATAAATCTGTGATTTCGATAAAATTCTCATTTCATTACAATGCTTGAACTGTGCTATTATGTGCGAAATACAATGTCATGTAAATGAACGTCTTTGGATTGGTTGTGGCAGTGGATGCTTTTGAGGTTGTTTTCGGCCATTATTTATCACACATCTGGAGCGGTACGTTTGCGGATTATCCGCATAAACACAGTCTTTGAGGTAGCCCTACAAAAAAGTCTAACGGCGTCAAATCGATTGATTTTGGTGGCCTATTGATGTCGCCAACACGTGAAATTACGTTTCCGGAAACTTCTCTTGCAGTAAAGCCAAAATCAGTCGTGTTGAATTGCGTTTGAATGACGATTTTTGTGCTAAGTTTTGACTATTTTTACGTGTTCTTCAGTTGTTAAACGATCCATTCTCGTTAATGGCAAACCGTTCAATGAATAAATAACACTTCAGATGACAGGCACTTAACAGCTGACGGCCTTGCCAGACCGGCGGTTTTGGACACGTAGCTAGTGTAAAGTACTATGAACTATCAAAAATATCCATTTTGAATTGTTTAGCGGTTACACTCTGTATTTCAGATGACAAATTTTGGCATACCATCAAACTCTTTATTGCCCAAAATTGAGGTTTTCAACTCGACCATTTTTTGCTATTTATGATTGAACACTCTAATTATCGGGATAGTGGTAATGGGTTCAAGCACCGATACAACCAACAAATATTATATTATTGAGCAACCGTCAACTCTATATGTCGTACGAACATTTCTGATAGTTGCGTAATTGACAAGTCGAAAGCTTCTCAAACTGTTGTTCGAAATTGCGACTGAACAATCGGGTTTGTTTCATGAATTTAAAAATAAAATGCGTGTAAACTCATTAAATGTGAGAAGTTATCCCATTTCCCATTCAGCGGTGCAAGGAGTTTGTTTGTTTTTCTTTTTCTGTTTCTTTAAAACAATACAACTTTCTTGGAGTATTGCGAAATTCCATATTCGAAATGTTGAGTTTTTTTTATCTAAATGTGTTGAAAAAGTTTAGCTTTTAGTTTTTGGGAAATATTGGTATATTTAAATGATTTTGATATCATCTGAAAGGTTTTAAAAACAATCCAACTTTGCTAGACCTACAGGGGCAATAATTAATTGGATGGTGACATATTCTTAAAATCAGAAAGCCACAAAAACGGTATTTTAAACATAATACTCTTTACTGCAACGACTTGTAAGAGGTAGTCCAAATTATTTAAAATAATATAATCGAATTTAGACGTAACATTTTTCCCCACCATTTCCAATTGAAATTCGAAGAATTCCAATTGAAATTGAAAAATTTTATTTGATATTGGAAACACATCAATTGAAAATCAAAATTTCGATTTGAAATTCCAAAGGCATCAATTGAAAATCAAAATTTTCATTTGAAATTCAAAAGTCATCAGTTGAAATTCAAATATTCCATTTGAAAATCGAAAGATATCAATTGAAATTCAAAAGACGTCAATTGAAATTCAAAAGACACCAATTGAAATTCAAAGCTCATCAATTGAAATTCAAGACATCAATTGAAATTCAAAACACGTCAATTGAAATTCAGAACACATAAAAAATGTCGATTTGAAATTCAAAAGACATCAATTGAAAATAAAAATTTCCATTAGAAATTCGAAAGACATCAATCGAAATTCAAATTTTCCATTTGAAAATCTAAAGACAACAATTGAAATTCAAGAGACGTCAATTGAAATTCAAAAGACACCAATTGAAATTCAAAGCTCAACAATTGATATTCAAGACATCAATTGAAATTCAAAACACATCAATTGAAAAATTCAGAACACATCAATTGAAATTTAAAACACATCAATTGAAATTAGAAAAATAAAAATAATCAATACACTCCATTCAATAATGATGGGTTTTTGTGAGAGTACTTGTAAGTCACCTATTATAGATTAATTTCTTAGCAAAGAAACCTAAATAACTTCTTCAAAAAGATGCACTCAAACTGGAAAACTCAATAAAAAAAATTATAGACGAAGAGATTTTATTATTAAAAAATAAGGAGTTACAAATGTACATATTATAAGATAAGATTATAAGATTATAATAATATAGCAAATGTTAATATTAAAAATTGAATTTACATATTTTTCAACATTGTTACTATTGATATGTGATATAAAAGCTATCCGTTTGATAGAAGTTAATTACGTACCAACTGGAATATCTTTCAAAGCCAACGCCATTTGGCGGTACGTGTATTCGTCGCTTGATCGACGATACTCTCCATATACTCGTATGCCAATCTTTGTTCTCCTATGTCTGGGTAAAGGAAGCCTCATGTTCAATTTCACATATACTTTTTTTGTTGTCCTGTTATTATGATTTCGTTGAGTATATTTGAGAAAATTCTAATTTTAGAAATAGAAAAATATTGGCGCGCTTTACATGACGACTATTCAATTACCTTTATGTTATCATTACAATTAAATTACCCACTGTACACGTTAAGGTGCTGAGGATGTCGAATTAAACCTATGTCTTTTACATTTCATATGACGAATTTGGAATATCAATTGATGTGTTTCGAATTTCAATTGATGTGTTTTGAACTTCAATTGTTGTATTTTTAATTTCAATTGATGTCCTTTGAATTTCAATTGACGGGTTTTGAAGTTCAATTGATGTCTTTTGAATTTCAATTGATTTCTTCTGAGTTTCAAACGGAAATTTTGATTTTCAATTGATGTTTTTTGAATTACAAATGGAAATTTTGATTTTCAATTGATGTCTTTTGAATTTCAAATGGAAATTTTAATTTTCAGTTGATGTGTTTCGAATTTCAAATAGAATTCTTTGAATTTCTATTGGAAATGGCGTAGGCATGTAGGTGTAGGTGGTGTAGGTCGAGTGAAACTATGGTTCAATGATTTCTGTCTCACCTGATTTATTTTTGCAGGACTGTACATAAAAAAAATTCTATAAACATAGCACAGTATTCAGGATCAACACATGCATTTGATTTGGGTGAAAATAGATCTACTTAGTCACGTGGTAGGCTTATAAGGCTAGTGAATTTAACAGATAGTGTGTGGCAACGCTATACGCCCCTACGAGGGCAAACTACAATTATTATTGTTTATAATTTTCAATTTTCCAAAAAATGAGTTAATTTTCTTCCACTGTTTCGCGTTCTGTTAGCCAATAAGACTCTGGCCACAGTTGCAACTGTTTATTAGCTTGTTGAACTCCTAGCTCGTTCGTGTCTCCTCGCTTGCTGACGAGCAAAAGTGCCGGCCAAGTCGAACTTACGTAAGTGAGAACAACAACCTGAACAAGTTAGAGTCTATAAACAATCAATTCCATGGAGAGATATATTGATATGGATATGGTGGACACGGCTATGGACACCGGCCAAAGGCGGCAAAAAGCAGCCAATAAAATTAAAACGACTTATTGCAAATTCGCGTTTTGTCTTCGTTGTTGGCGTTATTTTTATTGTTGGCATCGACGTCTTTGTCACCGCAGACGACGAATTGTGAGAAATGTTTTGTAACGACATTTATCGCCATAAATTTTGACACTCGATGGTCAAGCTATTGTAACTTAATTGAAATTACAATTTGCAAATGGAAATGTATTCGAAAAAATAAAAATTAAATCTGATTATATGGACAATTGAAGTCTCAAACAAATTTAAGAGGAAATCGAATGGTGCAGGAGCGTAGTAACTGTATGTGTAAGGAAGACGTGATCAAAGGAGGGAACAGATGTTGGCAGGAGATACATTTATTAGAGCGCATTTAAAAGTTGTAATTAAATATATAACATGTTTAATTATAACATGTATTTTACTCAATTTTATTAATTTATTAAAGTTGTAATATCAAAAAAGGCACTTTGTTGAAGAAAATCTGAGTCTTACAACTTACGACTATAAGATTCCGATCCAAGTGATCAAATACCGAATATCGCACAGAAAATTAGAACCTCTATTCGAGATTATTTAGAAAAACAACAAACGTGTTCCAATCAATAACTCAATGATCTATGTAAAATTGTTCTATTGACCACAATCCCAGTGCATGCCTAAGAAATTATTTTAAAAATGCCATCTTCAACGCCACTGACCAAACAGTTCGCCGACTTTAATATATCAAGAGTTTTGTTCCATTGACAAAAAAAATACCAAAGCAAAACGCATCTTTTTTGTTTCCTTTCCAAACGATATAACTAATACGTAAAACAAAATCAATTAGCAATATATGTTTTAAGATGATCCCAATCACCATGTATTAAAAATGCAGCTTCAGTACGACAAAATTGGAAAAAAAGTTTAATTTAGGGATTGCAGAGCCGACAACCTATGCGTATTTCATTCCTCAGCAATATCCATCCATGCTCATTAACCTAAATTGTATGTGGCATATTGGACTTGGCTCTTTCTTATCCAGAATGAAGCAATAGGCATATCCGCATAGAGGATCTCTCACCAAAATTGCAAAAATAATACTTCCAAACTATTAAATCTTACTTTATGTACTCGTACAACAGTGACTGACCGTGGTGCGAGGGCTGTTACACGCGACTATCGTCCACATGATTGCAGGTTCAACCCAGCTTGTAGCTACTTCTCGTTATTTAAATGGCGGTCACTTCGATGTGTCTGACGGAGACTTCGAGTAGACGAGTGATCGTCAAGTTTTGTAAATGCTTCTCAAACTGTGATACTCGGAATCGTCGTTAAACTGTAGAGCGACATTATAAATTGAATGCATGTAAGCTCACTGAATGTGAGCAACTCTCCCAAATCTCATTCATGAGATGCGAGAGAATTTGTTCTTTTACTGTATACAATATGATGTCGCTTATTAGGTTTGGTAGTCTGTAGTCATTAATTTTGCTTAACGATTTCTTTTTTCAAACCTCTGAGGAAATGAATATTCTTTTCGTCATATCTCATAAACCAAAACTCCTTGCACCCCTTTTAAATTTTCAGGGTCCAAATTTGTTTAGAATTTATTCAAATTTTTTATAATTAGTGGCGAAATACGATTCTTCAAACGTGCGAAAATGTATACCGGTTACTTTTCAGAATTTCAAAACAAAAAATTGAATGCTGGAAAGTGTTCACAATTGGATTTAGACCCTTTTTATTACGCTGTTGTGCGAAGTGCATATTGCATTAAATATCTATTGTATTAACCCAGAAGAAAACGAAAAATAAGATTGATTAAGTGAAAATAGATTGAGGGCATCCTTCCATAGATTTGAGTATGATCCGTGGGGCAACCTGGGCGCTACTTCCCGCTAGCTACGGAGATAATCACGAAATTCAGCAGAACAAGAAACGTACGTAATCATGCATAAAAAAAAAGTCTAGACTTTATTAAGTCTCATTGCGAGATAGTTATAGTCTACTAAAAGCAAATTTTCTCAATTATTACGACAAAATGCCCCTAATCCTGTTACTTTGATTAGTGGTAATACTCGTATAGTGCAACTTCGATGACGGCGTTCGCATAACCAGCACTTGAATATGAAAAACCGCGCTCCAACCAGTTCGAGTACGACGGAGAATGTTATATAGCGTCTGTGCTGTACACATGGTAACCTTGTAACTACTATGATACTATGTAACTACTATAACTACTATGACGCTGTGAGAGATGTGAAAAGCGGGAACAAAAAAGGCAGATTGATCATATTTGGAAAAAGGTGACATCAATGATATAGAAATGTATGAGGATAGGAGTGGAGCTCTAAATTTTTACCAAAACATAAACAGCGAAATTTATGATATGAGGTTTCTTTCTATACAGAAATCTGGTGACGCGTATATAGAATAATTGTAAGGAGATCTCTTCTATAAGTTGGCGGTTCAAGATAGTAACACAACTGACGAAATCACATCAATTTTCAAAGATAGTATACAATGGCCAGCATCAAGCCAAAATGAGATCAAAACAAAATTATTATGGCTTAAGAACAATAAAAACTGCAGGTGCTTAAGGACTATCGACAAAACTATTTAAGAAGATGAGCTGATAATGAGCATTCATTCCAGCTTCTAAGTAGTATTTAGTTTAACATCCATGTTCAATGATTGCAATCCAATTGCGATATCTCGTGTCTTCAAAAAGGCGACGTGTGTACCAATCAAATTCAATGTGTCAAATTCAAACTCATCACTTATAAAGCTATGGAGAGTGTTATGTGAAAGGCTGAAGCCTATTTTATCTAACTTCATTGAAACGTGTCAGAGAGGCTTTGAATTAGAAAACAAACAACAACCTAATATTTATAATAATGCCGCAGATCTCTTGACGAGATGGCTCAGCATTTCAACATTCGCATTATGTGAGTGCCGAGCCACATGGACATACCAGGGAACTGCAGAGCAGACGAGCTGGCAAGACTAGGGACAACCTTACAGACTCAAGCCAAGTTGGAGTCAGTGGACATGCCTGTAGCCACTTGCAAGCTCTTACTGTGCGATGGAGCATATTTACCGGCAAATGGTAGGTGGGAGTCTGTCCGGGGCTGTAATCAATCCAGACAGATGTGACCTCGCCTAGATCTGAAACAGTCACACACACTGCTGTCGCCATCAAGACCCCACGTCTCATTACTTGTATCCGTCATGACAGAACACTGTCTGATTGGAAGACATGCAGTGAGATTGAAAGTTGCGACTAGTGACTTCTGCAATAACTGGGGACGAAAAAGGAGGAAGAAGATGAAGAAGGAGGAGTCCACAAAACATCTTCTCTGCAGTTGACTCGCCCTGGCGAATAGGCAGGGATCAACACTGGGCTCTTATTTCTTTAGAGACCGAGGAGATCTGGACGATGTAGATGTTGTACGGCTTAAGAGCTTCATGTGGCGCTCAGGATGGTTCAACGGGGAAAATTAGGGACGACCATATCTCTAGTTTCTGCGATATTACAATGAACTACATATACAGTCTAAGTGAGTCTGTCTATTCAAACTGCCACACTGACCTAACCTAACCTAACCTAATATTTACAATACATCAAGGCAAATTCTGAAGACCTGAGAAAAACAGAACGACGCATATCACTTCTTGTTCGGTAATGGCAGGCAATATTACTACTTAGTAAAATAAAGCTTTAGGCATGGCAACAGATACCCTATTGCGTGACCCACTAAACATCGTTTGGAGTTGATTGTGAGGAAAGCTGCAGTAACCAGAACTGATAATGAAAGTCATAGGTTGTTTGCGTACGATGGCGATGTGACATTATCAGCCGAAAACAGAGGGATATTACTGCAACCTTCTCAAACATTAAGAAGCATCTAACAAAAATAGGCCTGGCTGTAAGCGGCGTATAACTATAATTTTGGAGATGTACGTGATGTCGTCTACCTGCCTTCTACTTACCTACTTTCACTGTCAATATTACTGGTGTCAGCCCCGAAATTAGAAGGAAAATTTTGTTTGAAGCAGATACTACTATGAACTTAATAAGTGGTTTAATGGCAAAGTAATCTTACGATAAATAAAAATCCAACTGTACCAGATAGTAAACCTACCCATCGTGTGGTACAGTGCAAAATCCTGCGTTCTGATACATCAGATAAATCTGTTCTGGAAGTTTTCGAGAAGGAAATAGTGAACATAGTATATGGTCAATAGAGGGAGTTGGTGTCACATAAATCATAAAGAAACATGCAATAGTAAACAAATATTGTGTGAATGGATTAAAACGTTCCAACAGAAAAAATCTTCGACAATGAATATGTACGGTGTAAAGGGGAGCAGCAAAAAACTTTATTCGAATGTGCCGATTTGTGGAACACTGTCAATGCTAGGTGACATGGTTTGGAAAAGAAGATATGAAGACCGAAGCTTAAGTTTTTTTCAATTAATTTTAAATATTTCTATCCTAGTTGCAATTTTAGTAAACAATTTTCTTTGTATATAATTTTTTTTTCAACAAAATCATCGCAATGATTGTGTTTGCACTTTATATACCGATTATTTTTCCAGAAATTTCGTATTATCTCGATAGCCTAAGACATTTGTTTTTAAAGTTATGTATAACTAATGGACCCGGCAAACTTCGTTCTGCCTTCAAAGGTGGCAAATTAATGATTTACAATTTTCAGGATAGATGGTTCTGTATTTAAAATTTTGTTAGAAAAGTTTTGTTATTTAAGTGAATGCTCTTAATACTTTTCTTGTAAAGTTTTTAAAAATTATTTAATTTAAGTCAATTTAATTGAGATTTAAAATTACTGCAACGCTTTCACATGTACAACGTTCTTTGTTTGTCTGTCGGGAAACATAAAAAAATGAGAAGTGAAATAAAGTCAGTATTTGAAAAACTTAAATTTTCCTATAACAGGATCAGAAATAATGGTTTTTTTAATTTTTGATTTCTTCGGGTGGTACCACGCCTATTTGTCCAATCCTGCCCATATTTGCAGCAGAACTTACAATGTGTAAACCAAACTTATATACCAAATTTTGTTCACATACTGTTAGCCGGAGCAGAAATAATGGATTTTTAATTTGTGGTTTGTACGGGAGGTACCACGCCCCTTCGTCCAATCCCGCCCATATTTGTAGCAAAAGTTACAATATGTACACCAAACTTATATACCAAATTTTGTTCAAATACCGTTAGCAGGAGCAGAAATAATGGATTTTTAATTTTTGGTTTGTATGGGAGGTACCACGCCCCATTGTCCAATCCCGCCCATATTTGCAGTAGCATTTAAGATATGTACACCAAATCTACGCACCAAATTTTGTTCAAATAGCGTAAGCAGGAGCAGAAATAATTGTTTTTAAATTTTTTGTTTGTATGGGAGGTACCACGCCCCTTTGTCCAATTGGACCGAATTGTAAATCTAAACCATCCCGGGCACCACCCAGACGCATATACGAACATTTATGCAAAGCGGTCCAGCCGTTTAGGAGGAGTTCAGTGACAACGCCGTACAGTAGAATTATATATATAAAGAAGATAACGGATTTTTATGGACATGACTGTCTATACCCGTTGAACTTATCGATGACGTCATATTCAAATAGATCTCTTCTAAAATATAGCTAAGTTGCTCTACTCAGGCGACGAATTACTGAAAATTACAAAATTTAGATGTATTTTAGACTTGCTGTGAGTAAGTTTAATTTGGGGTTCAAAGTTCAATGACTAAATAAGCAAAAATGCTATTACGTTATTGGCGTTTTTTCTTATTTGTTGAAGAATTTTTTCCCCAAATGCTTTTTCAAAAGTGTACTAAATTTGAATTTTTGGAGGCCTTCAAAAAGAATATTTACAAATTAGGTTTTTTTTAATTAGGGCAGATCAAAATGAATCTTAAATATAACTACAGTTCCGCCTTTCAAATTTCAAAGCTTAATGTCTTGAAAACTAAGGAAGATATAACAAAACTGCTGATATTTAAAAATCACTCTACCAGTCTTTGATTGCAATTAGTAAATGATTGAATTAATTTTCACTTCAAAAACCTTAATGAAGGCAACAATCCTGTAAAACGTGTGATTGATTTGATCACTTGTTCGTATGCAATGGATTTTAACGAAAACGAGTGTCGACTCAGAATATCTGTGTTAATATCATTACAACAGAATTATTCGAAATCCGATGTCAAAATGTTTGCAACAACTTGTACTGCAAATAATCTCCTTTTGCTCTCCTGCCACATATTACGCTGATTCCGCTCCTGTTCGCAGACCTATCAAAATAACCACCTAATAAATTTCAACAAAATAAAATATAAGATCTCTGTGTTTATGTCTCGTTGCAGTTAATCTTACTATGGGTCTGGGTGTCATGACAGTCATTGGCTTTGCTTCTTTTTGTTGGGACAACAATTTGCATAATTACATACGAGTTACACTGCGTCAACGATTCCAAAAGGCGGCAGCAGCAATAACGGCCATTGCAACTGCAACAACAACAACAATAACAACTACTACAATGGCAACAGCAGCAGTTATACCACCAACCAACAGCTCATTGCATTTCGGTGGGGAATAAAATGGAAAACGTGCTAAACTCTCAATAGAGTTAAAACAATTTGTTGAAAGTCATCTTTAAGCAATTGTTTCAGCTGCAATCTCAAGATCTCTTAAGATGTGAATTAACAACGAAACCAAAGACAAAATTGGCACAAACTTTGTAAGTGTTGAAAATAAATAGAAACAGAAGCAGAATGCATTAAAGAAACAAGTTGTCAAAACAAAAACTACAAAATGTTGTAGCTTCTGCTGCAAATAAACGGAAGTATTAGACGCGACATTGTATGCTCGTACACTGGAATGACTGAAATTGCGCCATTAATGCGGCGTCAATTCGTATAGGAAAAACATTTGTTAATAGTTTGCGTGCATTGCTAATTGCTTTGATCGCTTCTATGTTGCCGAGAAAGCTTAGATGTCGCCACACTCGCTGTGATCGTTTAATTTATTAAAGCCAGTCCAACAAATGTACTCGGTATTTTTGTAATGTTTATTTCTGCCGGGTTCAAACTTGCTACTTTGTTAGGTGTTGACGCTGAAAACCAGCCAACCAAGCTACAACCGTTGATATCCCATGGTCAACTTGTTGTTTATACATTTCACTGCCGGTTTTGTATTCTTACTAACGTCACTGAGCAGACGTTGCTTCTTGATCAGGTCCACTTATTTGTGGTTAGAGCTCCGCTCACTTGTGTTTTGTCTTTAGGTGATGCTGGCTTAACTAATATTTTCCCCGACCTCAGGTTACACCTCCAATGGCCAAACGGATAGTCTGACCATAACCAAAGTGCACTTAAAAAAATAATTACTAAGAAGAAGCGAACAAAATGTTAGAGTTAAACCAGCAAGGAACAAATAAGGTGCTATACTTTAGCAACAAAACCAGATATATGGGATACAAAATTTTCACATATAATACAGGGTGGCGCAATAGAACGTGCATACTGCATCATCTTTTATTGCGGGGTAGAAAAGGCGGGGGCGGGGGGGGGCGCATACATCGTTGGGTTGGCGGGCTCATGGAGTTTTAGTCGCTATGAATCACTTCGACGGGAAGCGTCGCGCATTTTGCGTGCGCGCATTTTACGAGAACTCTCGTTCATATATTCCTACTAGGCGACTATATTGTGCTGAATATGGGCTACGGCGAATTAGTGAAGCTCCGAGTGCTAATTTAATTAAAATATGGGTAAAGCGTTTTGAAGAGACCGGTTCAAAATTTAAACCACAAACAAATGGTCACCCAAGAACATCTAGGATCGAAGACAATGTTGAGAGAGTTATGGAGTCAGTACGAGGAAATCCACAAATGTCGACTCGCAAAAGATCGTCTGTCTTACAATTATCGCGACGAAGTTTGCAACGAATTTTAACATTGAATCTTAAACTGCATCCATATAAGCTGCAATTAACACAAGAATTGAAAGAGTCTGACTTCATAGCAGGGCTCGCATTTGCTAATGAAATGCTTAATCGATTTTCCAATTTTGACAATATCCTTTTCTCTGACGAGGCTCATTTCCTTATGAATGGGTTCGTAAACCGTCAAAATTGTCGTTACTGGAACAGTGAAAATCCCAAAATCAAACACCAGAAACCATTGCGTAGTCCTAAAGTGACAGTATGGGCAGCAATCTCTGGCAGAGGAACAATTGGTTGTTTTTTCTTCGAAAATGCGCGAGGCCGGTTAATACGGAACGCTATGTTGCGATGTTGGACGGATTTTTGGCTCCAGAAACTGAAAGTCCAAGAATAGTGAATTCCAGAACTTGGTTCCAACAAGATGGAGCTACCTGTCATACATCAAATGACTCCATGGTGGTAGTGAAGCAGATGTTCGCTGGCAGACTGATTTCGAAAAGAGGTGATATCCCATGGCCCCCAAGTAGTCCAGACTTGACGCCTCTTGACTTTTTTTTTGTGGGGATACCTCAAACACAAAGTCTACAGTAATAATCCAAGAAACATCGTTCAGCTCAAGGAGAATATCCGTGGTGAAATGACAGCCATTACACCAGTATTACTGAAGAAAGTTTTCAATAATATTCGTTTGCGGTTAGAGGAGTGCCGTCGTAGGGAGGGTCACCATTTAGATGATGTTATTTTTAAAAAATAAACTCCATTTATTACTCTACAATGCCTTAGATTTATTTTAACCATACCTTTTGTATAGGTATTTATTTTATAATCTATTTTTTAAATATGCACGTTCTATTACGCCACCCTGTAGATTTCAAGCCTACCACAAATTTCAATGTACTGGTGAAGCAAATTTAGTTTAAGTTCCGGCCTTGCTATGTTTAATGCTAAGGATCACATTATTGGCCATTCATCAAATAAGGATTTTCCCAAAGTAAGTATAGAATTATTTTTCTCCGTGTACTAACTACAATAATATAGTTAAACGGGAATCACTTTATAGATTATAGCATCACATAACAAAAATCACGCGGCAAAGCTGCTCGCTTACCACTTAGGCCACACTGGCAACCGTAGCGAAATTTCAAATTTCAATGTGGCGCAGCGCATGGGGAGGAGGCAGTCATTGGATGCTGCGATAGTGATGAGATGGCGCTGAACGAGTACAATAGTCGTGACTTGATGCTGCATGCTATTCCCTTTTTTTTGCTGTTGTTGTTACTTTGCAAATATCGTACTTATCGACAATAAATAATTAACGTAAAAACGTTTTTCTGTCGTTTTTTTTTTCTCTATTTCTTCGTTACCTACAATCTTTCTTTCCTGAAGTCCAGTGGGGAAGGGAGTTATTGTTATTGTTTTTCTACGCCTTGTAATTTATTCATAAATGAGATATGTACGCCAATAAATCGATAAATTCTCCATCATGATAAGAATACGTGCAAAAATCCCCCCTCATAGTCATAGAGTCAACTGACCATACAGCAATAGGCAGATGCTGACCCACAAAACCAAACAAAAATATTTAATTTTATTAAACCAAAAGATAACATGACATACCAGAACATTCATTCATATCGCTCCTCCCTCCCCTTGCTGCGCCAGCTACCACACCCCCCTAAATATGCATAGTCGGCAGAGAGGTGTAGTACGTAAGTGATATCCCAAGAAATTCCGTCTTATCTTTAGTCCAAAGTTATTTCTAAGGCGGCCAACAAGTTCAAAGTAATTAATGGCTACTGGAGAGAGGGAGAAAGTTAATGAACCCCTAACCCTGAACTACTAGGGCGGACTAAGGACGAGACGCTTTCTTAATTTTACTGATTAACGTTTTGAACTTTGATTTATTTGTTCGTTTATCGCTCTGCCTTTGGTTCTACCATATGCGGACATTGGAACTGTGGAAGCAAGAAAATTGTGGTGGAATCATAACGTAACACTTGACGGTCGTATCTTATCATGTTGGCCATAGCTCTTATACGGATTTGTTAATGTTGCCTACACTTAGCACAATTAATTATGAATTTTTATGTTTCGGAATCGGTTGCACTTTAACTTCTTACATTGTTGTAATGTTATTTATCTTGAAATGGGCACACACGTTGCTTAGACACATTCATTTCATTGTATTCCATAAAGTTAGATGGTCTGTAACTTTTTGGCTGTTGTCTTCCATAGAGGTAATAGATGGGCAAGGATATCATACAATTAAAGACTAGTGATATACGGCGAGTTATATAAATTTCACGCAACATTGGCCGTTAACAATAAAATAATTAAAGTTGATACGATTCCCACTCAAATTATGGCTCTCCTAAAGGTTTCATTAACTTAAAAGCTCCGAACGACTGGTGGAAGCAACATGTTGAAGGGGATGATAATAATGTGGATGTTCTTTGCGAGAGAAGACTGTTAAAGCAGTCGCCAGTTGGATAAACTTCCAAAATCGTTCAGAAATCTGTGAGGCAAAATGAAAATTTCACAATATTGAAGTACATACACAAAATTGTCTATAAAATCGAAACAAATTTTGAATATAAATCTTCAGATGAAGAAGTAGAAGACGATTGAATGAATATTGGGCAAATAGAATGTTCTTGTTATTGCTGCAATCAATTTGATGTGATGATCGACACTAGATTCTGTTGGAAATTTCTAGAGTAGGTTGTGGACTATATTTTTGGGATTGAGGTAATCATCTTGTACCGCTGTGAAGGCAAGTCGACCTGGTGGTGAATGTTATGGTGCCTTTAATCAGATAATTTCTTAAGAGATTTGAGAAATTATTTGTTTGTAGTTTTAGAAATAAAAGAAATTACGAAATTAATTTCAGTACAAGGCGAGTACATTTGAAAAGCTGTGATGCTTTGAAAAAAATTTTCTTAATTTTTCAACATAATCTCCTTTAGACTCGATACACTCTTTCCAGCAAAATTCAATATACACTGTAAAAATCCTTAAAATATCCATCGACGGTAGCGCCGGTGTTCTTTATTGTTGTCAAATCTTTTGCCACCGACCCATTTTGTATATTTGGAAATAGCTGATGTTCTTTCCTTTCTGAAGATAATCAATTAAAATAATCTCGTGCGCATCCCAAACAATTTACGCCATTATCTTCCTTACAGATGAAACCGATTCTCCCATTTCAGTCCATTGCTTTGCCTGTTCCTTTGTCTCAAGTGTGAAGTGGTGGTTATAAATCGATCCAAACATGCAGCTTTATTACGGTAAAACATCGCCAAACACTCTACTGAAACATCTTTACGACACTGATTTTGCTCTATTGAAAGCAAGCGGCGGCACTCATCTTGCGCACAGTCTCCTCGTCTTTAAATCTTTGGTCAATACACTCGTATGATGTATATCACTTTTTAAAATGCTTATCATTTCAGCTCAGCTCACGCACTTTCAGCCGACGATCATCCAATACCATTTTGTAGATTTTCTTAACCGTGTCTGGCGTGGACACCTCCATTGGTTGACCACTATGGCGTTGGCTACGCCTTGGCAGCTCATACGGCCTCGTTTAAACTCTGCCACCCAATATTTTACAGTCGTAGCCGAAGGAAAAGACTCGCCCAGAGTTCTTGGCTTTAAGCTCGGCTTTAATATTGGTTGAACTGAGACCTTTCAAATGAAAATATTGGATAACGGTGGCCAATTATTTCCACGTTTACAAATTTAGTGAGATCGTTTACTTTTAATGGCTCAACGTGGCGCCTTGAAACGCAAAACATATGTTTTCTAAGGTTGACACTTTTCACCAAAATAATTTTCTTTTAAACCGCCTTAGCTGGATACGAGTATACATGCACACAGCATTGTTTCACTTATTTTGACAATCCAATTTAGTCGAAAATATATTGATTTGTTCGATAAACTGTTGAAGGTAATTCCATTATGCCTTTTTCTTAGAAACCTTGGTTCCTATGGGCGTAAAATTGGTATAGTGTTCACCAACAAAATCAATCGCCATAGGTAGGAACAGGCGGTAATCACCGCTGCCATATCCGGATTACAGGATGAATGCATAAGAATCTCTACGCTGATTTCTCGTAGCTTTTAGTTAGTCATTAACGTTGTGCTTCAGATATTATTGCGGTCTTTCGCAATGCTAAGATGGAATCAAAAGTTGTGGTCAACTGATGGAAACGGATACAACTTTATTAAAGATTTATGTCCGTCTACTAAACTTTTGGAATGCTACTGTGATCTTTTGAAGAACTAAGATGGAATCAAAGGTTGTGGTCAAATAATGGAACAACTTGAAAATTGAAAATTAATGTCCGATTCTTTTCAGTAACCGTTATCTAAATAAGCTTCACACGCGACATAGACTATACGAGGTGAGTCGAAAAATAAGGTGAATTTTCATTTTTCTCAAAAAATATTTATTTATTCATCAAGTTCTATTTTATCTCCTTCAAAGTAGTCCGCCTCAGATATAACACACTTGTACCAGCGTTTTTTCCAATCCTCGAAGCAGTTCTGATATGCACTTTTTTGATTGTCCTTGAGCTCTCTCAGCGATTCGGTTTTTATCTCCTTAATCGTCGCAAAACGCCGTCCTTTATCTTCAATCTTGGGAACAGGAAAAATGATAACGGTGTTGTTTTTGGCCAAATATTCTCTCACAATCAAAGATGAGTGAACAAGTGCATTATCATGATGTAAAAGCCATGCATTTTTTCCACAATTCCGGGCGTTTTTTTCGTACTGCTTCACACAAACGGCGCATAACTTCAAGGCAATACTCCTTATCTACCGTCCGACCTTCTAGTAAAAACTTCTGATGCACTACGCCATTTTAATCGAAGAAAGCAGTGAGCAAAACCTTAAAATTTGATCGAGCTTGAGGTGCTTGTTTTGGTCTTGGCTCTCCTGGACTTTTCCATTCGGACGATTGGGCTGTGGTTTTGATGTCATAATCATATACCCATGATTCGTCACCCATTATAGCCCTTTTAAGCAAATCTGGATCATCGTTGACGTCATTCAACAATTCCTGAGCGGTGCTCATGCGACGTTTTTTTTGTTTGGTCAAAATTCAGCAATTTTGGAACGAACTTCGATGCCAAACACTTCATGCCCAAAATTTCCGAAAAGATTGCATGGTATGAGCCAACCGATATGCCGACATACTCAGCAGCTTCTCTAAGTTTGATTCGACGTTTCCCCATAACAATTTTCTTCACTTTCTCAACATTTTCATCGGTTGTTGATGTGCTGGGGCGTCCAGAGAGAGTGTCGTCATTCACATTTTCTCGACCTTTGGTGAAAAGCTTGTACACCTTGTAAACATTTTTTTGACTCTGAGTACTCTCACCGTATGCCACTGTTAACATTTCAAGTGCCAACATATCTTCGAAACGAGTGCACCAACATAAAAATAATAATAATCGAAAGTCGAATGTGCGTAGCTCGCGAAATTTGAAAATTCAACTTATTTTTTTTAACACACCTCGTACAGTGCCCAAGTCTAGATTAGAGGAAGCTCCAGATCAAATGCTTGTGTCAGAAATTAATTTAACTGGATTGCGTTGTATTACACCTACATATATTATACATTCCATATAATATGGGTTATCCATTTGGCAGCAATCTCTTGTATCTGAAGTGTTATTTATTTATTGAAAGGTTTGCCATTTTCGAATATGGATCGTTTAACAACCGAAGAACGAGTTAAAGGAGTTAAAACTTACTACAAAAGTGGTGATTCAAAAGTGGGATTTCAATCGAACACATTTTTTTTCAGCGATGAAGTTCATTTCTCACTCGGTGACTACGTCAACAAGCAAAATTGTCGAATGTGGAGCTCGGAGAAGCCAGAAATGATTGTGGAAAAGCCATTGCATCTGGGAAAAGTGCCTGTGTGCTGCGCATTATGGTCCGGAGGTGTCAATGGATCGTACTTTGTCGGAAAATACCTCAAAAGTATCCATTACTACATCCAATACAAAGGTGGTCATTAAAATGAGGTTGTGTTTTGTACATGATGGCAAGGTGCAAGCATAATAATGAAATAAAAGTTTCACCGAAGCCATAGCTTTATGTGTATTTTATTTAACTGTACTTGAAAATGGAAACGGATAGCCCTAGATAATATGTACGTAATTTTATTATATGTACATATTATGTAGTTCGTTATAACCAACAATTGGTTAGCATGGGTTCATCTTAACTTTTAAAGTAACTACCATCTGTCCAACTTCCCCCGCATTTCTAAAACAGACCAACAAATAAGCTCTCAACGACGCATCACTGCCAGGTCCTGACAGTCGACATTTTTAAATTACAATATGTGCTCGTGTCCTTAAGCCCAAATGTATAAGACAAGCTAACTTAATTTCCCTTTGAAGCCAAAGTGAAAAACCTGCAATTTGTGTTTGGTCTCCAGTTCGCAACTTTCATTGCCCTGCCCTGCATTTCCGTCTTAGGGATCTCTCTTTTATTTGTACATTAATCTAATTTAAAAGCGTTGAAATCAAATTTTGTCAGCAAGTCAAACATAAGTTGGCAACAGGCAACAAAACAAAAAAACAAAAACGCAAAACGAGCTAACGAATAAACAAAAACATAAACAACAACAGCAACAGCAAACAGCTTACTAGCAGCCGCACAGCCTGCAACTCCAATGTCGGGCTGACGTAAAAGATGCGTTCCCAACCAACAACTAAGGGATGGATGATGGATGGCTGTTGTTTTTGGTTCGGTTTGTTAACCATTGGATGAATGGAGAAAAATTTCATGCGTTGATTAAGTAAAGTTTGTTACTGAAGAATCGTCGAGAATTGCGTTTTGATCAAAGTACAATGGCAACAACACGCACGTCCGCAAAGGACTGCAAGGTAGTGGTGGTGGTGTGGAGAAGTGACATGGGAATGCTAAAATTGGTGGTGGTTAAGTGCGCCAGTATGAGGCGGAAATTTAACATTACACAAAATATGACTTATAACCATGAAATGCAATCAAATTTGTGGTTGACTATTTTAACAAATATTGCCCTCTTTTGATTTTGCTTGATTTTGGTTTTGAGGTTAGCACTTTATGCACAGTGGTTTGGTTGATGCACAGAAAGCAAATAATATGCACATTTTAAGAAAGATAGTAATAGACATGGCAGCTTTATAGCAACACATCTGATCTTATACACCATTACGTGAATGCGTTAAATTAAACTGAATGCCTTAACCAAAAACATCGAAATTGCGGTATTTAGCCGTCTTCTTGTTAGGTGGCGACTGGAATAGAAATCCATATCTATTACACTCCACCCGTAGAAAATAATTCCAAGCACTTCAATCTTCTCCAATTCGTCACACTAAACTTTGACAGTATTTTAAAAACCTGGTCCTTCCAACGGAGTTTTGGTCGCCCTCTTCTGCGCCATCCATCGAGTTCGTTGTCGAAAACTATCCGTGCCGGCGCATTTGGGTCCATCAACGCAACATGACCCAGCCAACGCAATCGCTGTATATTAATGCGTTTGACCACGTCGATGTCGACATATAACCCATACAGCTAATCGTTAATGCGACGCCGACACTCTTCGTTAACGATGATGGGCCCATATATTTTCCGGAGTATTTTCCTGTCGAAAACTGCTTACATCATAACCCAGGATTCTGCGGGTAAAACTAACGTCTGGTGCAGTCGGATTTTAGTTTGTCGAGAGAGGGCTTTATCATTGAATCGCTTGCATAACCCATAGTAATATCCGTTAGCAAGCAACACTCTCCTCTTTATCTCCATGCTGACATCATTCGTTTTGTTTACAGATGAATGGTGGTGGAAGCACTACCAGGGCCCAGATGAGTGGTGGAAGCACCACTTCAAAATTATAGCTGTCAACGTTCACACAGCGTTCCAAACGAGTAGACCTTTTGTTCGTTGAAACCAATAATTTTGTTTTGTCCTCGTTGACCACCAGACCCATTTTCTCTGCTTCCTTCTCGATGCTTGAGAAAGCTGCAGTAACATCTGACAGTTTTCTGCCAATAATGTCTATGTCATCTGCATATGCGAGTAACATGTGGCTTTTATTAAAGATGGTACCAGCCGTTTTAACTGCAGCTTTCCTCATAATCATCTCCAACAGTATGTTGAAGAGGACGCACGGTAGACTGTCGCCCTGCCTAAATCCTCATTTGGTGTAAAAAGGCTCGTTTAGATCTTTGTTGTTCTTAAGCCACAGTACTGCTGTTCTGATCTCCGTTTCGCTCGGAGCTGCGCAATTTATGCTATCGTCGATAATTGGGGTGATTTCCTCACTCGTGCTACCATTCGGAACGAAGGGCTTATAAAAATTGTTGTATTTAGTACATATTTCAAAATCGCCGGTCTGGCAAGGCTGCCAGCCGTTAAATACCTGCCATCTGTTATTTGTTTAGTGAAATGTTCGCGATTTACGTAAAAACAGTTAAAATTTACTACAAAAATGGTAAGTAAAACATGGACTTTCAAACGAAGAAAATTTTCTTCAGCTCATTGAAGCAAATGAAGCTTATTTCTCACTCGGTGGCTACATCAAAAAATTGCCGCACATAGGGCTCGAAGAACCCAGAAGTGATTGTCATTCCATTGCATCCGCAAAAAGTGACTGTTTGGTGAGCATTATGGTCTGAAAGTGTCATTGGGCTGTATTTTGTAGAAAATGATGTTGGAGAAAACTGCCACAAAAAATCCAATTATAATAGCAAGGTTTAAGCTTCATAATGAAATAAAAGTTTGAACGAAATCATAGCTTTATATTTGAGTTTTATTTAACTTTACTTTTGAAACCGAAAAATGGATAGCCCTATACTAAATCCAAGAGGTAAGATGTTTCTGGCGTAACAGATAATCTGTTTGTAATAGAATTCGAATTCGGGTTGTTTCGCCATGGCAATGACCATGGAACACCATTTGGAAATTTCATACTTACAGCGATTTTTTTTTTTTGTAAAAAAAACTCACATTTTTAACGGAGCTTAAAATGACAACTTGTTAGCATTTCCGGAAAGTTTCTAAGGAGTCTCTTGTGTCTCAGATTAGAACTGCTTGAGGTAAACTATAATTAATTTTTAAATCTTTTATCAATTTAAGCTTCATAAAAGGTACCACGAATCCTTCAAAAAGTAACTGAACAAAAAAATCGCTAAAATTTTAATACGTCCACATTTTCAGAGAGCGAGTGATGTGATTACTATATCCAAACTACTCAGAAACCGCGAAAATTTGATTATCTTTCCGATTGCATGGACCGTTTCCGAGATGTAGACATATTTGCACCTGAAAGTTTCTCCCATCTGGCTATTATTTGCATATTTGTTGTTACGTGTAGTTCTCCAAACCCCACAGAAATACTACAATCTTCTCAAACTTTGAGAGTCAGCCAGAAAAATGGGGTTTTGCAGCAAATAAAGAGCCAGTCATTTATTTCGACGACCAAAGTGTTTATTCGTTTGGGACGCTGCTTGAACATCGAAACTATAATTTTGTACTGGTGCATTATTTCATCTAGGTCGATTTCTTAGTCATTTGTTGTTAGTCAGTTTCCGTCTGGAAATGGACAAGTGTAGAGCTTGCAAACAGACGATATGGCACGGAGGGCAAACATTTAATGAAAATGCCTCTCTAGACGGACTAACGGTGCCACACATTAGTCAGGCATGTCTCCTAGATTATACCACAAACGCATGGATCATGGAGTCTTTAAAAAAGAAAAATATTTGGAAAATTATGTCGACCCATAATCGTTTACGAAGTGTATCATGGGAATAATGAACTGTATGACGACGGGGATTTTTTTGGGTTACGTTATGAGAACGGAACACGGAATATGTACTCCAAAAAAATTTCGGTAGGTGACGCACAAGAGAATATCGAAAACATAACTATGAACACATAACTGTTGAAAACTCTGACATATTAGAGAAAGTTCAAAGAATATCAAAGAGCTTGCAATACCTTTCTATAGATAACAACTTGATAGAGCTGGGTCGATGTTTTTAACTGTGGTTTTTGGTACCGATCATATCTGCGAGCCGATCCGCGGAAAGAGAGCGCAAAACACTTTGTCGTGGTTGCAGATCTGCTAGCAGAGTGCGAAATGTCTTCGGTGGTAAGTAACGCTTTGCTCACCAATCAGCTGTCAAATGGGCAGCCGGACTCGCGAGTTGAGCGCTTGTTATTGTAATCTGCAGCTCTCGATTTCTAGCCGAAGTTAAGAAATTATGAATCCATAGAAAGCGTGCTACTGATTTATATGATATTCTGTTGCCTTAGTAATTTTAATCACTTTCAAATCCTGATCGACCAATAGCGATAAGTAGCGATAATCATAAATGGATAGTTAGCAAGATCATTGGTGATTATACAAATACATGGTGACGCACGAATCGTGCTACGGTATAACTGTCAGTGAGCGCCGTTATTTAAAGAAGTTGATAGAGCTTGTTTTACCCAAAACTAAGCTGAAGACGTATCCGTAAGAATTTAACTGAAATGAAGCAGTCCAATCAAACAATAATTGAGGTGATCTCGCAATGAATAATTTTCTGATCAGATGTCGCATATGCGTGATAGAGCATGGAGATCATTTACAGTCTACACATCTTCAAAACCAATTAGTTATATAAAATAAAATTGAATTATCTACACAATAAAAAACAAATGAAATAAATTTTCTAAACAAGTAGTTATCTCAATTTCTTATTGTAGCACAATTGGTGCGCCATCCTGTAGTAACCTACCAAATGAAAAAAATAATGAGCCGATTACTCTCACAGAAAAAAGTTGTGCGTACGCCACTCTGTGTGAAACCAAATGTGACAAATGGAATTTTATCTATATAGAAGATTTATCGTGCCGTATCTTTCCTGCATTTTATTTTATACAGGTTTTCCTAAAAAAAAAACTAACAACACCCCCTATCGGACGTTAATTGTACTGTACGTTAGAAAATATGAACGACAAGCAATTAGCTAGCTAATATAATTAGAATTTCAATAGCACAACTATCGCCTCTGGTTCTGTTGGCGCATCCCTACAATACATTTCGCAGGATTAATTTTCAGATTTGAGGTAGTTGGAGAAGAATAGGTGTGGAGTGTGCAATATTGCATTTTCGTACATAAAATGGTTCAGAACTTACAAGAACGGTTCAAGTCTTTAACACTGATATGTTGGTACAGTTGGCACAATCAAAGAAACCAATAATATCTGTGGCAAAATCTGAAATATTTGAAGAAAATTGTCAGTTAAACCAAATATTTCTACCATTAAAAATATACGCGTTTGTAAATCGGTGTGAAGCTTTTAACGACGATAAACAAACAATCCTTTATTCATCCATGAAGACCGGGATCACGTTCTTCTTGAATTTGCCGACGTCTAATTAGCTTTTGGGGACGTAATTGATACAGGGTGTTCGTCGGGAAGGTATACTACTTCGTTTATTTATAATTTTTGTTTAAATGAAAGAGAATGGATCTTATATTGATAAATGTTTTATTTAACGTCGGCAATTAGGTATGGAATACAATATCAGATAAATGTCCGCCTCTGTTAGCCTCGCAAATGCGAGCCCTATTGAGCACATTTTTCATGACATTCTCACACATGTCACGTGGTATTTCATTAATTTCGTCACGAATATTTTGTTTGAGTTGCTCAAGCGTTTCTGGTTTATTTGCATAAATCTTCCTTTCCAGATATCCCCACAAAAAGAAATCCGGAGCAGTCAAATCAGGCGACCGTGGAGGCCAATCAACATCACCATTTCTTGAAATAACTTGTTGTGGAAAGAGGTCTCGCAGTAATTCTATTGTAATCCTGGCTGTATGCGATGTGGCACCGTCTTGTTGATATCGCATGTTAATCAAGCCCAAAGCATGCAGTTGTGGCGCTAAAAAGTTGTCAACCATATCACGATATCGCTCCCCATTGACTGTTACCGTAACGCCGTTCTCAGTTTCAAAGAAGAAGGGCCCTCCTCCTGACCAAATTGCTCTGTCCAGACTGTCACTTTTAATGGATCCAAAGGTGGCTGATGAATAATTTGAGGGTTTCCTATTGCCCAAAACCGACTATTCTGTTTATTCACATATCCATTCAAATGAAAATGTGCCTCGTCACTCGTTATGAATGCCTATTGGCATCTGTACGACGGCGTAAGTGGTCTTGTGGAAGAAGCTCTTGTGTCAACTGAATCTTATATGGAAACAAATGCAAATACTTGTGCAAAATTGTGCCAAGGTTATTCTTTGAAGACCAAGCTCCTGAGCACAGCATCGAATTGAGGATGGATTGTTTTGAACACTTTCTTTAGCAGCAGTGTTTTCACCCGTTCTTGCAGTACGTTGTGGTCCATGCTTGGCCCTATCAGCTACAGAACCTCTTTCTTCGAATCGGTCGATCGATTTACTACACGATAAATAGTGCGTCTTGTTGGCACGTTGTTTCTCCCAAAAATTTCACGTAACTTTCTCATTGTCATGATGATGATTGCTTTTGATAAAATGTTTTATAATAGACCATAATAAATTTGCCACGTCTCTACTTCACGGCAGCCAGATATGAACTGTCAAGACTAATGTTTACCAAAGTGGTGGCAAAACAAAGTAGTATACTTTCCCGACAGACATCCTGTATTAAATAAGTTAAGAACTGACTTTAACATATTGTGCGACCTAATAAAAATATTTCGCTTAAGGACCAAATAAAACTATGCCCGATCAAATTTGCCGAAATTACCAAAGTGAACACCAAATCGAATAATGCCGATAATTCCGATTTTACCACCTGAGTTGCAGCCTTGTAAACCACAGTGCATTTACAAGGATGGTTATGGCAACAATCTCTAGCACATTCCCCCATCAGTTGAACATTTTAAAATTTTGCTATTGTGTTACAAAAATCGTTGTGACAGGTTGTCGTCGTACGAAGAGAAAAAAAAAAATTGTTATAAAGCGTCAGCTTGTCTATTTTAAAGAACAACAACAACAGCAAATACCAAAACGACTATAGAACAAGAACAACTCAATTTGCCGAATAAGGTAGTATCGAAGAATGAGAGAGGAGGGGGAGAAGTAGTGGTAGGTAAATCCTCAAAGAAGAGGTGTGGGTTAATGAAAAGAATGCACATGTCATGTTTCATATTTCCAACGCAATTCACAAAACATCCTAGGCCAGGCAGGACAATGACAATTTGCGTAGAGAGGCGGCAAGAAGGTGGATTTTCAAATTAGTTACACTTGCACTTGTGGTAAAGAGTATTCGATTCATTCCAGTTCATTTCATTTAAAATCAAATGTTTGTGGTCTCCTGGCGACGGGGTGGAGCGAATGAAAATCTGTTGACATTTTGTTGTTGTCACTGAATAAAATTTAAATTGAAAGGAAAATTAATGAATTTTCCATTAGGTCAAAATGGGTTTATGTAGTTTATTTTCATACAGCTAACAATTATGGTCAAACTATACAAACCGGTATTAGTCGAAGGTTTTTTTTCGACGGTTATAAATTGGACATAATATTTATGGTTTATAGACGGTATTGAGAAACATATGGTTGGTTTGCTTCATAGAGTTTTTTCTTTTAATATAATCTCATTTGTCTATATAATTCGAGAGTGAGCTGAATTAAATTTTTTGTTTACTATTTTTATTTCATTTAATTTATAATATAATCAATCTAACCATTTTTACTACCCTCATCCATAGACATAAAGTTGAAGGATTTGATATGAATTGACTGTGTGGTGTAATGAAACAACTAATATTCCAATTTGAAGTTCAACTTACCATAAAATCTGAAAATAAAAGAGAAGAATATAATTAGAAATGGTATCAAACTTCATTTCTTTAAGTAAAAACTATGTGCTGAGTAGGGTTGTTACAAATTTGCTGAGACCTGGAAAGATTTATAATGTAAATGGTTGATTTATTTTAAAAAATTCTGTTAAAAAGTTGAGTCACCACATTTCTCCTATATATTACAGCGTGATGTTTTGAATTAATTATGCATATTTGTGGTTTTCTTATTGGTGCTTTCCAATTTAAATTAAGATATTTTCATATCGATGGATTGTTTTCAATCTGTTCTTCTTCTTCTTAGCTAGCGACTGGAATAGATAAAGAACGCATGATTTAAATTTGGCGGCATTCGAAGTGTCATTGTTTGACATTTGAACAATTGTTATTGTTTGCTAGTAAAAGGTACGAGGTTAGTAAAACTGGAGCGTTACACGAATGAACAACGCATTCTCATTGTGAAATTGTTTCACCAAAATGGAGAAAGTTTTGCGGCTACAGTTCGCCAATTGCGATGAATTTGGGGTCACAATAATGCTATAAAAGAGTCAACAGTAAAGAGATTAATGAATAAATTTGCCAAAACTGGGTCTGTTAGTGATGTAAAGAAAATATCGCAGCTATACGTGATGATGTCGCTCAAACTGCATCCACCTCAATTCGACACCGAGCTCAGCAAATTGGTGTCTCCAAATCCACTATGCAGCGAATTTTGACGAAAGATTTGCATCTTCATGCATACAAAGTTAAATTGACTCAGGAACCGAAGCCAGCTGACCATGGACAGCGAAGGGAGTTCGTTAATTGGCTATTGGAGAGACAACATGAAAATGCTGATTTTGCCGATGAAATCATCTTCAGTGACGAGGCCCATTTCCATCTTGATGGCTTCGTCAATAGGCAGAATTGTCGCATTTGTGGTGAGGAAAATCCTCGAGTGATTCACGAGAAGCAAATGCTTCCTCAACGTATCACTGTGTGGTGTGGATTTTGGACTGGAGGACCTTTTTTATGAAAATGAGGCATGCCAAGCGCAAACAGTCAATGGTGTTCGGTATCGTGAAATGATAACCAGTTTTTTCGTGCCTAGAATTGAAGAAATGAATGTGGAGGGCATGTGGCTTCAACAAGACGGCGCCACATGTCATAAAGCCGGAGAAACAAATGTAAAGTTTCACGATTTTTTTTTAAATATCTGTGTCTTATTTAAAATTTAAATCTTGCGTCTTTATATCTTATCTATTATACGCTACCCGTAGAAAATAATTCCAAACGCTTCAATCTTCTGCGCTCCTCCTCCAATTCGTTACACCAAGTTTCGGTGATATTTTAAAAGCCTGGTCCTTCCAACGGAGATTTGGTCGCCCTCTTCTCCGCCGTCCATCGAGTTCGTTGTCGAAAACTTTCCGTGTCGAAGCATTTGGGTCTATCTGCACAACATCCTCCACACAACATCCGCCAACGCAAACGCTGTACATTAATGCGTTTGATCACGTCGATGTCGGCATATAGCTCATACAGCTCATTATTCATGTGACGCCGATACTCTCCATTAACGATGATGGTCCATATATTTTCCGGAGTATTTTTCTCCCGAAAACTGTCAATACTGATTTATCTGCTTGCGTCATAGCCCAGGATTCTGCGCCATTTTAGCAAGACAGGTGGAACCAACGTCTAGTATAGGCGGATTTTTGTTTGTCGAGAGAAGGCTTTATCATTAAGTAGCTTACTTAGCCCATAGTAACATCTGTTAGCAAGCAATATTCTCCTCGTTATCTCCATGCTGACATCATTCGTTTCGTTTACAACGGAACCGAGGTAGAGGAATTCTTTCGCCACTTCAAAATTATAGTTGTTAACATTCACACAGCGTCCCAAACGAGTAGACTCTTTGTTCGTTAAAACCAATAACTTTGTTTTGTCCTTGTTTGTCACCAGACCCATTTTCGCTGTTTCCTTCTCGATGCTTGAGAAGATTGCAGTAACACCCCGCAGTTTTTTGCCAATGATGTCCATGTCATCTGCCTATAACATATGGCTTTTGTTGGAGATAACTGAAAGACACGCCACCGATTTTTGGTGTGACGAATTGGAGGAGAAGCGCAGAAGCTCAAAGCTCTTGAAATTATTTTCTACGGGCGGCGCATAATAGATAAGAATGTCTATTCCAGTCGCCACCTAAGAAGAAGAAGCTTACTTCAGGTTCGGATTTCTAGTCAATTTTGCGATATGAAGAACTTTATCATGGTAGCGACTTAATCTAACTGTTTGATTGAATTTGTTGCACTAAAAAGACAAAAAAAAAAAACGGATCCCGACAAAGCAATTAAAATTCAACAGATTAGAAGTTTAGTAGAAAAGAAGATCTTGCCACCAATCACATTGCTTGATTGATGGAATTCCCTAAAAAATTAATTAATGTTGAATTGAAACTTCTCGAAGATAATTCCGAAGAGGATGTGATAACTGATCTGATATACAGAAGGATAAAGAAGTTGATAATTTGAAAAAGGGTCACAAAATATAATCTCCTTTCTTGGCTCAATATTGGAGAATAAATTATACGATATGTAGTATCCCAGTGTTTTTTCGATTTTTGATGTTTGAATGGAGTTTTCATTCATTTTTAGACAGAATTTCATTTTATTTCTGGGGCCATTTTTCATTAATTTTTGGCCGATTTTTTTGCGTGATATTGCATATCACAAATTACTTACTGTAAATGTGAAATTATTCTTCCAACACAATAGATTGAAAGGGAACGAAATTATATATGGAGTATATGGAATAGAATACATGGAGTTTAGAAAAAATTAAATAAAAGTGCAATACACAAGAATTATGATTTTTATTCCCTTCTTCATATGTTGGATATACAAAGTTTATCATCATTTGAAATTTTTACGTGAATTTATGATATATTAAGTAAATCTCAATCTTCATCAAACTTCATGGAAATTGCTTGGAAAATAAAAAAAAAACATTAAGAAAGAAAAGTGTTAATTATTCAATTACTATGATAGGTCAAATAAGAGCAATTTAAGATCCCTCAAAAGTCCAAAAATATTCTATGCTTTCAACTCTTCCAAATGTAGTATGAATATTTCTCATTGTCATAACCAAAGTAAGTGGAAATTGGGTAAAATCTATTGCTTAGGAAAAAACCTTATTCGTACAAGGACTAAACCCAATATATGGAACAATATATGATGGAAGCCGACAAATAGGTAGTAAAAACATCCGATCTTATGTACCTTTTTAAGAGATCATTCTAAATTTGAATAAACTAATGTCGACATATATTTCATTTAATATTTTGTTAGAAAAACAATTTAAGTCGATGTATTATGCGAGGTGTATTCAAAAACTACGGTGAATTTTCAAATTTCGCGGTCTACGTACATTCGACTTTCGATTATTATTTTTCTATGTTGGTAATTGCTTTTGCATCATAATAATCCACCTGCTGACTCATCTTTGCTTGCGAGAGATTATTTGGCCAAAAACAACACAGCTATTATGTCTCAGGCACCATATTTACTAGATTTGGCCCCCTGTGACTTTTTCCTGTTCCCATGATTGAAGAGATCCATAAAACGACGGCGTTTAGCGACGACTGAGGAGATAAAAACCGAATCCCTGAGAGCGCTTAAGGACATAGCAAAAAGTGCATATCAGAATTGTTTCGAGGATTGGGAAAACCGCTGGCACGAGAGCATTACATTTGAGGGGGACTACTTTAAAGGAGATAAGATAGAAATTAATGAATAAATAAATATTTTTTGAAAAGAAATAAAAAATGATTTTTTTTAACACACCTCGTATACACTGTCTTTGACGTAGATGTCGCATGATCTTGGCAGTGGCCAATTGACGTCGCCAAAACGGGAAATTACGCTTTCTGGAAACTTCTCATGCAATAAAGCCAATATCAGTCGTGGTTTGTGGCTCGTGCCACCGTCTTGTTAAAACCATATATCGTCCAGTAGATAATCTTCAATTGCAGGCTTAAGAAAATCGGAAAATCGAAGTGGTGTGAATTCCTTATAACTTTTTTATTATAATATTTTTTTCTTTTCTTTTTAGTATTTTGTAAAGAAGACTTGGAGAATTTATAATGGAGCAATACACAACTGAACAACGTGCCCAAATCGTTGAAATTTACTTTGTAAATCAACGGTCCATTGTGTTGACTCAGCGTGCATACCGTCGTCAATTTAATGTGCGGGTTGCACCCTCTCAGTCAACAATAAATCGTCTTGTTGCAAACAGTAAGGAACCTTCCTGGTGCTGGCAGACGACGAACGGTGCACACGGATGACAATATTCAAGTGGTACAGGAGAGTATTCAGGAGGATCCACAAACATCAACCAGGAGACGTTCGACACAACTTTGCATCTCAAGAGGGCCGCTGCAGCGAATTTTGCATAGCATACGAATGTTTCCATACAAAATTCAAATTGTCCAAGAATTGAAACCGACAGATTACCAGCAACGACTTGACTATGCAATTTATTTCCAGCAAAAAGCACAAGAGAATCTTAATGTTATTCATAACTTAGTTATGAGTGACGCAGCCCATTTCCAACTAAATGGGTTCGTTAACAAGCAAAACTGTAGAATATGGGCTACGGAAAACCCGAGAGTACTTCATCAACGACAATTACACCCAGTTAAGTGTACTGTTTGGTGCGGTGTTTCTTCAGAAAGGATTATTGGCCCATATTTTTTTGAAAATGAACGAGATGTTGCCATTTCCATCAATGCTGATCGATATCGGGCCATGTTGGAAAATTTTGTAAGGCCAGCCGTGGAAAACCATCCGCAAATATAGTTCCAACAGGATGGAGCCACAGCGCACACTGCGAGGGCCACAATGGCTCTTTTACGCGACATATTTGGTGAAAGAATAATTTCGCGTACAAGCAATTTTAATTCGCCTCCGCGTTCCCCGGATTTAACCGCTCCAGACCTTTTCCTTTGTAGTTAATTAAAAAGGGAAAGTTTATGTTAATAAGCCCAGGACTATTGACGAATTAAAATCCAATATTCGAGACGAAATTAACAACATAACACCGGAAATTTTGCGAAAGGTCATGGAAAATGTGTTGGAAAGAGCACATTTGTGCGAAGCAGAAAATGGCTACCACTTGCGGGATATCATTTTTAATAACTAATCTAAAAATATTCCCCACAAATTTACTGCATTTAAACAAAAAAAAAAAATTAAAAAAATATGTCTTAAATAAAAAGTTATAAGCAATTCACACCACTTCGGTCATTTTGGGCCACCCTGTATTTTACAGCTGACAGCCTTGCCAGACCGCTGGTTTTGAAATCACTACATGCATAATGATTTATGTTGCAAACTGAGACAAAGTAAGCACAAAATATGTGAAAAGTTCAAAACTACATATATAGGTATAAATACTACTTTAACTTCTATGGAATTTCTAAACAATTAGAACACTGAGTTGGGGAAAAATAGCTAAAATACGGAAAGGAATCAATATTTCTTGGATACATTGAAAACTTAATTCCCTGGGAGCACTTCATTTGTTTACTTTATCGTTCAAACAATCAAAACATCTCGAAAAACTACCAGAATAATAATAAAAGTTGATTATATTGTCAAGCTCATGAAAATCGTTGGATTGATTTTACCATTTAGTTAGCTAAACTATATAATATATGATATTCTTAGCTAGAGCGGTGAGTCATTATGCATGTAAAATATATCTTAACCGCCATTGCGGTATCCATCATACTTAAATCAGTATAGTATTACTACTTTTATCGCTAATCCTACAGTAAAAGTAAAAAATGTTCATGTTGCCTAAATCCACATTTGCAACCGGTAAATCATCCTTTGTCGAGCTCTAATAATTCACATTTCCCCTTTGTGTGACATAATAACATTTTGACTTGACGCGTAATTACAAACATTTTTCCCCCCCACATTTTTCTATGGCCTTCCCCTGTCCCCATCTCGGTTCATTTGAAAATATTTAGCACATGAGTTCTTAATTTCATGATAAAGTCTTAACAAAAAGTGCACGGATAATGATGGCGGCGGTGGGGATTATAATTTAAAGTATAGTAAAATCTGAAACAAGGCAGAAATAAACACTGAGAAAAACACACATACACACACAAGCACACACACACACACACACACGATAATCGCTCAAGTGAGAAGGGCGCCGAAAAAAAATGTTGCCATGTCTCTCTAATGTCAGGAAACGCTTGAAACAGAAAATAACAGCTACGAAACCAAAAGCGGAGAAAAAAGAAAAAGAACGAGAACAGTGTTGGAACACGCCTAATGACACTTTGTATGCCATGCAATACGTGCAGCACAAAAGCACCGCATGTGCTTAATTGCCAAAAATGTACAATATAAAGGATTCGGATCCACAATGACGGCTTAAATCCACTATAATGGCAAAAGCACGAAACAACAACGCAAAAACAACACCAATCGGCCGACAATGGCAACATCGAAACTAGAGCATCATGCAACAATCCACTAACACCAATAACAATAACAACAACTACAACACCAACAGCAACATGAACAATCAGCAGCGGGCTTTTTGTTGTTGTAGCTATGAAGCCAACGCAAAGAAAAAATTGAGCTCTCTTTAAACAATCAAGCGGCACAAAAACGCTCAAAGGACATTTTTCGCAATAAACACTAGAGAATACAGGAAAATTTGGGCGAAAGCATTGCAAAGGACGAAAGCCCTAATGTCCGACACCTACGTACATATAATAAAGTTAAGTAAATCCTATAAAATTTATATTATAATGCGATTTTTACTTCAATATGTGTTTTAAGTACTATACAAAACACTAAATTTATAAACCAATGCATAGTAAAATTAACCTTTCGGAATTCTTATTCAATATATCAGGTTGTTCAAAAAGTTCGTTCGGTTAATTCGTTAGCTTACCATACCGTCACTTTTCATGACGTAAAGTTCTTTCAAACACTATCAAACTTCTTTTCACCCCTTCTCTAAACTGTTTAAACTATTGGGGGTAAAAGTAGTTTCTTCGAAAATAATTGGGGGGAATAATTTTTCACAATGTTTATCTTTCAAGAGCATCGTGAATGGTTTTCTTGAAAGCAATAAGAGTGAAAACAGCAACAATTTGTCGGGTTGCTGAATTATTGAAAAATTACCACGAATTAGGTGCGAGAAAGTCACTCAAGATGCATTTTCTTCATTCGCATTTGGATTTTTTCCACAAAACCTACGTGCGATGAGCAACGAATTGAAAAAAATTTGAGAGAAATTATCAACGATTTTGGGACAAAAGCACGCTGGGAAACTATTGCTGGACTCTAATACGTGAAACCGAACCAACAAAATGCAAACTAAACGTTCAAATAACGCCATTCACTTTTGAAAATTCCTTGATTTTTAAATAAACTAATGATTTTTTATGTAAAAACGAATAAAAACATTTTTTTTTTGTATCACGAAAACCTTACGTGATAGAGAAAACCCAATTACAGATTCGAATTCAACCCTAGGAAAAATACTTGTTTGCTCCAGTCCAAAACCTTGTTGGCTAGTGTTGTTTATTGCGGCCTGAAGGACTGAAGTCGGGATCGTCTCAATTATTGTTTTAACGGACTGATTCAATTCAATCAAATTTGTTGTTTTATTAAAAAAAAAGTCTGGTACAGCAAGAAAGTGAAAGTGGGGCCCAGCGGAAAGTGAAGTTTCCAGATATTAATTTGTTTGGGAATTCTTGTTGGAACTCCGCTATAATCGGTCTGTCTATGTGTGCAATTAGTTGCTCCATCTGGCTGGAACCGAATGCTGTTGAAACGGAAACGTCTTCAATGCAGTCTTTGATATAAAAAAAACTCCCTTAACATCTTTAAATAACGGGGACCTGGGCAGTTGGCAGTCGAAAATAGCACGATTCGTGCGCCACTATGTAGAATACATGTCAGCTTTACCATTTTATATATTCATAGAAATTACTTTTTCTCCGGCGCTGTAATACACGCCGTGTCCGAAAGAAAAATCCAATTCCGAATAGCTTGGTTCATTTAGAGTTTTCACAGTTAATAATCAGACAAAGTTCCATTCAATTTGACTTCATGCAGAACAACTAAATTAACAAATTTACTAAATAAGTTAAAAAATGCTCAACTGGTTTTACCTTTGAGAAAGAGTTTCTCTACAACACACAGTTTAATGTTATTAAACACTGAATACCACCTGTGAATAGACAAACTTTACTCCATGGTGTCCTCGGCATTCCTTTTGTGATACTTGAATTTAAAAAAATTCAACTAAATTATAACACAAATATTTTGCTAAGCAAAAATGGAAAACAATATCAAGCATAATCATACTTATAGCATGGATTTCAACTTAAAAATGCTGAATGAATGCTATTTTTCAGCTAAAATTCATGTTCCAGATATCCGTTTCGTTACAACACAGAGAAGACACCTAAAGCGGATGCTTAAGATGACGATGAAACTGCCGCTACTTAAGCGGCACACAAAAGCCTCTGTGAAACACGTAAAAACACTTCAAACGTACGCCTTTGCAACAGCCACACTTTCCACTTTTCGGCTTAACGTGGTGTCACAGCCGAAGGAAGAAATGGCTCTGATGGTGTTGCGACTAAAACGCGTGAAAACCTCAGAGTATAACCTCAGCACACATATGCGGTTAATTGCACAGCTTATTTCAGGCAAATTTTTACCTTAATACCCGGAGTAGTAGAGGCTGATGATGACGATGATGGCCAAGGAATAGAAGAATGTTGGGTGGGTGTTTGGCGGTGCAATTGGAATCCGTTGGACTGAGTGTGTTGCGGTACGTGTGTAGTTGCTATGTTTGGGATCTTTCGCTTTTTTTTTTTTTTTTGTTTTCAGTCAAATCAATAAAAAGCAGGTGGCGTTTCATATCAAAGCCTTCTTTTTATGTTCTTCTACTCTCTTTAAACTGTTTTCCAGGATACGATGAAAATTGTTTAAGTGGATATGCTGGATATGTGAGTGGGTGGCAGGGGTTTGGCCACCATCGAAAACCTCAATCTAACCGCAACACGAATTAAAGTGATTTTTCATAATAGTATTTGGTTCCTTTGGCTTTAGTGTTGCTTTTTGAGGGGTTTGTGGGAAATATGGTGGAATAGTATTTGTATCGTACATGTTTCACAATAACATTATTGACAGACACAACAAAGAGTTTCTTTCCCTTTTCCAGTTTCAGCATTGATATGGCATAATATGAGAAGGATATGTGGCTTTAACTCAGTTGAGAGAGAGGTTTACTCAGTGGAATTGCTATAGGAAATCCTTTAAGGCAGCAAAGAATACAGTGGTTCATGAATGCAGAAAGTGGTTTCGTTATAGATGCAATGATTTTAAAGAATTTCATATGATTTTCAAAATGATTTCCTAGATGTTCGCTTTTGAATTTATTGACGATCTTCAATGGAACATAATGTTAGTTCTTCATGTGGTTTAAGATCTTTTATATGATTGTATATTATTGCTTATAGGATAATGGAGAAAATTTTGGAAAATTGATTATAAAAGGTGTCCCAACAAGAACGCAAGGTTTAAATGACTGATGCAGCAATTGAATTGTTTCTCTGGCTGTATGATATGTCGCGTCGTCTTGTTGAAACCACTTGTCCTCCACATTCATTTCTTCAATTCTAGGCACGAAAAAACTGGTTATCATTTCACGATACCGAACACCATTGACTGTTTGCGCTTGACATACCTTATTTTCATAAAAAAAAACGGTCCAATGATTCCTCCAGCCCAAAATCCACACCACACAGTGACACGTTGAGGATGCATTTTCTTCTCGTGAATCACTCGAGGATTTTCCTCACCCCAAATGCGACAATTCTGATTATTGACGAAGCCATAAAGATGGAAATGGGCCTCATCACTGAAGATGATTTTATCGGCAAAATCAGCATTTTCATGTTGTCTCTCCAATACCCAATTAACGAACTCCTTTCGCTGTCCATGGTCAGCTGGCTTCAGTTCCTGGGTCAATTGAACTTTGTATGCATGAAGATAGAAATCTTTCAAAATTCGCTGCTTAGTGGATTTGGGGACACCAATTTGCTGAGCTCGGTGTCGAATTGAGGTGGATGGAGTTTGTTTATTTGTTTATTTTTTTTTAGTCTATGGATTATATCCTTACAGACCAGCAGTTTGAGCGACATCATCACGTACGTTGCGACATTTTCGGTCGATCGACCTGGTCGAAGGCGCGTTGTTGTTGTCTTTACATCACTAACAGACCCAGTTTTGGCAAATTTATTCATTAATCTCGTTACAGCTGACTCTTTTGGAGCATTATTGTGACCCCAAATTGATCGCAATTTCATTTTTGTCCTTATCTTTGACAGTCATACTAATTTTCGATTATGGAAAATGAATCACAAGATGATGATTTCTAGTGCAAATATTTATCTAGAACGTCCACTGCTCTCGTCATCACCGTTACCCATACAATCTTATTGAAACTCTAGAAGCCTCTAGATAAATATGTGTCTCCGAAGAAGAAAACTAGACAAGCACTATTTAGACATTTTAATATTGAAATTTGACCAAATTTGAAATTTCGAAAAGCTTTTAGAGACTAAGAAGATTCTGCTTTGTTTCTACCTTTGTTTGAGTGATAATTTTACACATTTTGGTTATTATTTGTGCAGATTATAGTAAGCGAACTTTATGAGCAAACGAAATTCACACCAGAGTGAAATAAATTATCTAAGCATTTACATTATCTTTGATGAAACTGAAATTATGTAATTACTTTTCCATCTTCCTCCTACAATCGCATAAAACGTGGTAATATTTCGAAAGTCCTTTTTCCACGCACTCAAAACACTTGTCGTATTTATGCCTCTTACAAACAAACTAAACATGCTATGTGGATGAAAACGATAAACATATCTTCGAGACGAGTATAGCAACACAAAAAAAAATAATAATCGAAAGTCGAATGTATGTAGACCGAGAAATTTGAAAATTCGCCATATTTTTTGAACACACCTCGTATGCGTGAATGAGCATAAAGCTCATTTTGAATCTATCATCTTCAAAAACAATTAGTTATAAAACATAAAATTGAATTTTCTATACAATAAAAAAACAAAATAAATAAATTAAATACAACGATTATATTTATATAGATTGTTATGATTATATCTATAAAGGGTGGCGCGTAAGTAATGTTAACGGCGACTATATTGAATGCATTCTTGTGCATCATTTGGTTTGAACTCGTGAACTATTGCATCTTATATGGGAAAAGATGTTAAATATGTAAAATTCTTAGCAAAGACCGCCTAGACATCTCTAACTGCTGAGAATATGAACGAAATTTCGATATGATCTGAATAATCGAACGCTGACTTTCAAAGTAAAATTGAACAACTTTCCATAATAAATTTCCCAAGTATTATTTACTTACATATACAGGGTGGCGCAATATAACGCGCATATTTAAAAAATAGATTAAAACATAAATACAAAAGGTGTGGTTAAAAGAAATCGAAGGTATTGTAGAGTAATAAATGGAGTTTATTTTTAAAAATAACATCATCTAAATGGTGACCCTCTCTACGACGGCACTCCTCTAAACGCAAACGAAAATTATTGAAAACTTTCTTCAGTAATACTGGTGTAATGGCTGCCATTTCACCACGGATATTCTCCTTGAGCTGAACGATGTTTCTTGAATTATTACTGTAGACTTTGTGTTTAAGGTATTCCCACAAAAAAAAAGTCAAGAGGCGTCAAGTCTGGACTACGTGGAGGCCATGGGATATCACCTCTTTTCAAAATCAGTCTGCCAGGGAACATCTGCTTCACCACCGCCATGGAGTCATTTGATGTGTGACAGGTAGCTCCATCTTGTTGGAACCAAGTTCTGGAATTCACTATTCTTGAACTTTCAATTTCTGGAGCCAAAAATCCGTCCAACATCTTAACATAGCGTTCCGTATTAACCGTGATGTTTTGGCCAGGCGCATTTTCGAAGAAAAAAGGACCAATTATTCCTCTGCCAGAGATTGCTGCCCATACTGTCACTTTAGGACTATGCAATGGTTTCTGATGTTTGATTTTGGGATTTTCACTGTTCCAGTAACGACACTTTTGACGGTTTACGAACCCATTCATAAGGAAATGAGTCTCGTCAGAGAAAAGGATATTGTCAAAATTGGAAAATCGATTAAGCATTTCATTAGAAGTCAGTCTCTTTCAATTCTTGTGTTAATTGCAGCTTATATGGATGCAGTTTAAGATCCAATGTTAAAATTCGTTGCAAACTTCGTCGCGATAATTGTAAGACAGGCGATCTCTTGCGAGTCCACATTTGTGGATTTCCTCGTACTGACTCCATAACTCTCTCAACATTGTCTTCGGTCCCAGATGTTCTTGGGCGACCATTTGCTTGTGGTTTAAATATTGAACCGGTCTCTTCAAAACGCTTTACCCATATTTTAATTAAATTAGCACTCGGAGCTTCACTAATTCGCCGTAGTCCATATTCAGCACAATATAGTCGCCTAGTAGCAATATATGAACGAGAGTTCTCGTAAAATGCGCGCACGCAAAATGCGCGACGCTTCCCGTCGAAGTGATTCATAGTGATGATGCAATATGCACGTTCTATTGCGCCACCCTGTATATGATATTTGAATTTCAATCATAAATTTCCCAAGTATTATTTAGTTAATTCTGTATAGAGACGAAAGAAAAAAAGTCTTAAACAAAAAATGTATTCACTGATCACATATTATAGTTACTTATGCGCCACCCTATATATACATATATATGATATTTGAATTTCCCACATCTAAAATTGTTTGTACTTCCAAATATGTTGTAGTACTAGATATTATGACACAACACACTTTGGTTCCTTTAACATAAAAATGGACAGATTACAACCTCTCTAATAACTGAATGGATTTTTCATACTTAAACCATCGATTTACTCTTTACAGTCAAACGAACTACAATTAGAAAGCGCGTTTTTAAAACTACTGTGAAAATATTTTATATATTTTCTTGTTTCAAAAAAACAATAAAATTGACTGGGCTCTTAATTCTTCGTATGTTTGCACTACGGAGGAACAGAACACGTGCCTACAGAGTATATTTACCAATACACAGCTGATACAAGTTCACCTCCTGTAACGTTTACGAGCATTTAGTTTGAATATATCCATTCGCAGTATTACTTCCTTCGTCCTTGGAAAGGGGATAGACGAAGCAAAGGGGATTAAAAATTCGAAATATGATTTCCCAATACAGCGAACACAATTTCTTAAGAACGAAATCCACGAGAATTGTGGCTGAACGTATCCACTGCATTCCATAGAGAACATTTCATATGGTGTCGGTATTATTTTGACGCATAACGGAAACCGGAAATGTGTGCCATGTAACCAAGTGTGTGCTTCCACATACTAGAGTACGAACGTCTGCGAATTGAATAGAATACAAGAAACAGAATGAAGAAATGGAAAGCAAAACGAACCGAAGAAGTGGCTGAAAACAACACAAAACGCTTATAGTTTTCCTGTATACTCCAAAGAAGGATAATTTATAAATTATGTGTACGAATGTGCTCATACATATACTTATGTACGAGTATATGGGTAAGTGAATGTCCATGGCAGACCTATATTAGCGTATAAGTATGTGTTAGTGTGTACATGTCTGGTATTTAATATGCAGCTCGTGTAACCGGACCAACGACCAAAAGTACGTAAAGAAAACACTCAAAAAGGGGGGGAAGACTTTGCATCGAACTCAAAGAAATGCGTACTTCCTTCAATGATTACAGGTAATAAAGAACGGAAATCATTTTTTGTTTTTTTGGTATCTAATTCTGGTGATCCTGGAAATGTGTTGAAGGATTTTATTTTTACTTTAATGTAAATGATAGCTATAATTTTAAAGGCATTTTTGTTGAAATCCACAATGTGAGTATTTCTCTAAAAAAATTACTTCTTTGGAATCAGAGGAAATTCTGAAGCAGACGTTTGAACGTAGTTAATTGTACAGAGAAGTTCATCACTTTTAAATTATAAACTTTCATATCATCACCATTTCATACCATGTACGAATCATTTGTTATTCGTCTTCAGTTATCTCCGGTTAATTCTCTCAAACCTCAATCCCCCGTTCAAATAGATAAATTTGATAATGGGCCTGTCACAGCTTCAATTTTTTCACTTTCAACCTTGTTATTCATGTTGTGGCGGCTGTGGTGGAAGAAAAGATGGTGTTGACGTTTTTTTCTCCCTGTGTGATGATCAGCGGCCAAATGACATTTTGACAATTGCCAACTCAGCGTTTTTGTGGTCGTCATCAACACCAACGTTGCCGTTGTAGGTTGGGGTGTCATCGTCATCACTGTCATCTCTGGTGTCATTCTCACTGAGAATGTCACTGGCAGTAGCAGCAGCGGCTATCGAAGCCTTTTTCAAAGTAAAGTTTTTTTTCTTCTTATTTTTGACAGATTGTCAGGCATTTCAATCGATGCGTTACATTGTTAAAGCAATTACTAGATAAATATCTAAGATGTCAGTGCAGTGATTGTGAGCTCAACAAGAGAGCCAAACAACTTTTGAAATTACAGTTTGTATTTGTATATCTTAAAGAAAAATACGTGGCCAAGACAAGTTTATTATAAAAACAAACGCGATATGCATTTATGAAGTTTTCATATATAAAAACCAGTACAGAAATTGCGTCGAAATTCTATGGAATTGTACTTTGAAATTTGTATTACCGCAGTGGTGAAACAAACTAATTTAATAAATCTAGTACTGAGAAAAAGACATATATTTTTCGAAGTTCGTATTTATCGGTGAACAGAGCTTTCTTCAAGAATAATGCAATCAGATCAGAGAAACAGATCTGGAAAATATTATGAATGGCGCTGCAACTCGAACTTTAATTCATGCAATTTTGCCGTGGTAACTATCGACTTGTGACGCAGGAAATGGCCCTGGTTAAAACACAATTTATTTGGCCCCTATTTAGGAAAGCCATAACTTTAACGGCTGGTTGTTAAATTTTTGGTCAGTTTGCGTGGCTTCTATCAGGTGCATATCGCTTAGTTGTCCGACGATTCACTTCAGGTAATGGATTCGTCACATAGCGTAAGAAAAACCCTATTATATTGATTTTAAACTACATCATATGTTATAGTCATACCAATTTTCGATTACAGAAAACACATTACACATATGGTCAAAATAATAAGTACATCCTGTATTTTTTTAAAGGCTCGTAGACGAAAATTTATTTAAATTAAAAGAAAAAACAAATACTAATTTCTTTTGTTATAGCATTAGAAAAAAAAAAAAAATAAACACTAAAGCAATAACAAAAAACAAAAATTAAATTCAGAATTTTTCAAAAAGTAAGAAATTAATGAAAAAAGGTTGGATTTTGTAAGTACGTTTAGTTAAAATAAGGAAAAACGTAAAAAATCAAGTTTTTTCTACTAAATTCGCTGAGTTTCGTTAAAAGCCGGTATATTCACTTTTATTTTCAGTTAGTTTGTTGACTCTTTTTGGCATGCTGGCAATAAGCTTCCTGCAGGTTTCTACTGGTATTTCATACCAAGTTGAACAAAATTCCATAACTGATACTTATTTTTAAAAACCTTGTTTCCAACCCTTTGTTTCAACTCTCCCCAAAGAAAGTCAAGAAGGGCAACATTATTACCTTGGAACTAATCCTTACCAACTTAGAAGTATGCTTCGGATCGTTATCCTGCTGGAATGTCCATCTAAGAGGCATACTTTCCACAGCATAGTTCAACATCGTATTTTCCAAGATATCTTGGTAGAGGAATCTGATCATAGTGTAGGTAATTCGATGTATCGGACCGACACCATACCACGAGAAACAACACCAAACCATAGTATTGCCGCCCCCGTGCTTGACCGTCTTCTTTGTAAAGTGAACAGGGAATTCCTTACCCTTAGGGCGTAGAACATTCCGGGCACAGTCGTTTCCAAATACATTAATTTTTGTTTCATCGCATATTAAAGTTATTTAAATAAAAAAGAATTGCCGTGTTTACTTTCCATTAAAGTAACCAAAATTAAACCTAAAGCAAAAATAAGCATTTGTACTTATTTTTTCGACCATATGTGTACAAGATGATGATTTCTGGTGCAAACAATTATTTAGTACGTCTCCTGCTTACCGTTGCCCATACGATCTTAATGAAACTCTAGAAGCCATTGAGAAAGATGTGACTCCGACGGAGAAAGCACTTTTTAGACGTTTTCATCTCGAATCTTGCTTTTGAAATTTTGAAAAATGAGATTGGAATATCAATGTCAATTCCTTAAAATAAATAAATTTTCTAGCAGAGACAGCATTTGTGTTTTCGTCCCGCTATTAGTCGGTGCCATTATACTGATTGTTGTTAATTAATTTGTTCAATTAATAGAATAGGATAGAACATTTTGACACTAATCGAAAATAAAGAAAATTTTGCCGATGTGCTGATGAACACTTTTACATATAGTAGTCGAGCAATCAATAAGTGTAATAAAAACTTCTCAAATTGACATTCGGAATTGACGTTGTCGAAACAGAATGCGTGTAAACTCACTGAATGCGTGTAAACACTCTTAAATAGCAAAATTTTTTGGAATCGGATGCACTAAAATTAACCCAAGAACGAATTCTATGGCAATGTATCCCCCCATTCTATTAGGTTCTCTTGCATTGAAAATAGTTCCAGAACTTGTTGCACGAAATATTATTATATATTTTTCATTATGTGTGAAAGGCAATCATTAATAGAAAAATCAATGTAAATCAATAAAAAATTTACTCTGTATTTTAAAATGTTATATAAAACTTCATACTGAAAATAATATACAGCAGAAGCAGTTCGCAAGAACAGCTTTTTGTTCTGGTTATCCGGGATGAAGCCTATTCGTTTTGGGACAATGTCAAACAAATTCATCGATGATGGAATCAGAACTACAATATGTTCTTGGAGAATATAAGTAGTATTTTAATTAATTATTTGCAACAGAAAATTTTGCAAATTTGTGTATATTCAATTCATGGGAATTTGGGGTTGTATATTTCTTCACATATTGGCAGTAACTGCGCCTAACATATTTCATTCTAAGGTTGCAATTTTAACGAAGCTATCAAGTATTTTTAGTGGTTTCGGGCGAATGACGTAAATACTTTGTCTCAAATAAAAATCGTCGATAGTAGAACCAGATCTATAACATGTTCATGCAGAACATTAGTATTTTAATCAATTATTTGTAACAGCAAATTGTGCTGGGTACAATTCATGATAATTTGTGGTTACAAATTTTGTCAGAAGTCGGCAATACCTGCGCCAAACATGCTTCATTCTAAGGTTTCAATTTTCAATGAAGCGTTTGAGTATTTCCAATGCTTTTGGGCGAAAGACGCGAATACTTTGTCTTTACTTAGCGCAAGTAGAAAAATGTAGTCGAGGGGTGTAGTATCCTAATTATTCCCTAATCGTCATGATTTTATAATCTTTGTGGCAAATAATGCCATCTTGTTGGAATTAAACATTGTTGAGGTCATATAATTCATATTCAGGTGGCAAATAATATGTTAGCACGGTAACGGATGCCATTCATAGCTGGGTTCTGGCGGAACTTATTTTTGAAGAAATTTCGATCGATAGTTCCACCACCCCTAAAGCCATGTCAAACGATTTATTTAGTCCGAATATAATGACAGTTGTTGAATCATTTTGGTTTGCTCGTCAAGCCAAATATGGCAATTTTGCTTACTGACATAGTCATTAGAGCAAAAAAAGATCCGTTTGCTGAACATAATTCTTATATGAAAACATTGCTTCTTCTTCAAACTTTTCAAGAGCCTAAAGGCTTAAACTGAAACGATTCCGATAGTAGGTCGGCTTCAGTTCATGATTTGGGTTTTGTGTACGTTTTAATGAAAATCCTTACGCAAAATATGCCAAGTAGTTGCATACGACAAGTACTCCCGTTGAGTACGGCTACGTATCGATTCATCTTGTTCATCGAGTATGTTCTCAGCTACCGTTGCTATATTTTTTTTGTTCTATGATGGTTGTGCTCTCTTTGGTCGTGTATTATAAAAATTAGGTTTACAATTTGTTTTTTTCAGATATAGCGAGGACAATTAATATTGCTTACAGGAATTTATGGTCCACAGGTTCCTGTAAGCAATATTTTAAAGGACCCGAGTATTTCATCACTTTCCTTCTCTTCCCTTTCCTGAACGACCACAAAGGATGTAGATTGAGGATGTGTTAACATGTTCACCTCTCTGATTTTTTTATATATTTCGGAATTTTGAATTTGATTGGCAATAACATTTTTGGGTTGAGAAAAAACTCAACCAAGTTCCTCATAGTATCCTATTGATGGGATTATGGAGAGGTTAGTTGTTGATTTATCAGATGAAAGAGTCACTGATAATACCGCACCAACTCGGATAGCATAGACGTTCACAAAACACTTGACAGGTCCCGGAAAGTGACGTCTTCATGGACTAATGCAAGCCAAATATCAGGTTATTTCGCCAGTCATCAATAGTTTTACTGCAAAGACTTCCGCACCCACAGCTTTTGTTGTTCTTCTTACGCCAATATACTGACATCACATAATGAAAAGTTCTGTAAGACGAATCCGATCTCATAAAATTGTGATCTTTGTCAGCATCATCAGTGTTTCGCTAGATTATTTTCATTTAAATTTTCAATGCCAGTATTAAATTAATAGTGGAAGGCAGACACTTTCAGGGCTCACCATAGCCGCTTTGGAGTTGACCTCAAAGTGTTGGGTTGCTGGACTGTAAGTGCTGCGTTCGGGCTGCCTAGGGTGCCTTTGAACCTCAAAATTACAAATTGTAGAATAATATAAAGTGTAAACAAAACATTGGAGGTATTAGGTAATATTGAAAATACACGGCGATAATGATGGAGTTATACAGGGTGATTTTTTAAGATCTAAGTTTTTCAGGTTGGCAGCACTGGTTGGTAATGGCGTCCAAACGTCATCTGTCAAAGTGAAAAGTGCACAGTATACTCTGCCATTTCATCATGGAAAGACTAACAAACGAGCAACGATTGCAAATCGTTCAAATTTATTATCAATAAAATTCAACTCACGCAAGATTTGAGGCCGAATGACCTACCACAACGTCTAATTTTTGGTGAATGGGCCTTACAAAAGTTCAATGAAAATCCGTTGCTTTATCGAAAAACTGTGTTTGGCGATGAGGCTCATTTCTTGCTGAACGGATACGTAAAAAAGCAAAACTGTCGCACCTGGAGCGATGAACAGCCAAATGTCATACATGAATTCCGATGCATGCCGAAAAACGACAGTCTGGTGTGGTTTATGGGCTGGTGGCATTATCGGTCCATTTTTCTTTAAAGACGACGGTGGAAGAAACGTTATCGTCAACGGCGAACGATATCGAGCCATGGTACGTGATTCTTTCTTTTGTTTTTTTTTTTTGTTTTGCTTCAATTGGCTGAGTTGAACTTGGTTGACATGTGATTTCATCAGGCCGATGCAACATACCACACTGTTTGGGAAACAATGGATATGCTGAGGGATGAATTTGGTGAGCAGCTTATCTCTCGACTTGTTCCTGTGAGTTGGCCCCCAAGATCTTGCGATTTAACGCCTCTTGATTATATTTTGTGGGGTTATGTCAAGTCGTTAGTCTATGTGGCCAAGCCGAACACTATTGAAGCCTTACAGGATGACATAACACTCGTTATTCATGGAATACAGGCCGAAATGCACGAAAAAGTGACGAAAAATTGGACCTTCCGAATGGGCATTTTGAGACGGAGCCGCGGACAACATTTACATGAAACTATCTTTAAAAATTATATGGCAAAGACCAATTTATCGATTCCAATAAAATATCTTAATATATGATGCAAATTTGAGCGTTTTATTCGATTTAAAAAAAAAAAAAAAACTACGATTAAAAAATCACCCTATATTACCTTCTATGCTCCAACGAGACTGTTGTTGGTCCTTCGAGCCGGTATTTTTTCCGTGATATTATTTGGCGAATTACAAAATGTTATTGTTAATAACTTGCTATGATAAAATAATATAGCAGCCTTCACAACGCAAACAATTATTGGTTTCTTTTGCCAAATATAGAATATGGGCTACAACTAAAAAGGAAAATTAAATCTGATTTCGATAGCGCCAACGAGCGCAATCTGTGTTACAAATATAATTTCGAAGAAATTAGGAATAGAATGGAAATAGGAAAAAAAATCTAATTTTCTAATATTACTAAATGAGAAAAAAAATCTTACACACAGATGAAGAAATCATATATTCATCTATACATTCAGTTGTAGCCAACTGCAGATATTCGTATACATATATATATATATATATATATATACATATATATATGATGCTACATCCATATACACATGCGGTAAATAATCAGAAATTACAACAACTCATAGTATTCATGATACAACTACAGCGACAGTAACAACATATCGAGCGGGTGGATTTTATCCTTTCAATTTGATTTGATCACGTACAAGGACAACAAAATACACCACATCAAGGGAAACTGAGAAGCAGAAAATAAAGAAAGAAAGGGAATTCCACATATTTTTTTTTTGTTAAGCTTTTAGTTAAATCAAATGTATATAAATGAATAAATACGGAAAACACACTCATATACATATATACATATACATCTTCAATACGCACTCACACATATACATACACACACGCATAAAGCCATATATGGGTTTCATCTAAATAAACATAAGATTATATTAAAGTTATTGAAGTAGCCTTAGATAGAACAAACAACTAACTTGGCTTGAAAACGAAACATTACAATATTGCGGCCTTAGAGTAATAACATAAACTATGACGGCTACACAAAAATCTGTTGAAAATGGGAAATGCTGGGACTTTAAGCATTTCCGCCTGTTTGCTCGTTGGCCCCTCTAAAGACAGACCATTGAATGTTAACCAAGCGCAACAAGCAACAAAGGCCACGTAAATTTAAATGTTTGTGGACGCACCATTCATTTGCTTTGGCCATTAATTTGTTAACAATATTGTTCACGGTGTTATTTGACTTCTCCCAATGAAGTTGTTTCATACTTGTTTTCCTCTTGGCAGGCCGCTATTTTAATTTTCGCGTCTCATTAACCCTTTGAACCCCTGTTTTTTGTTTTCTAGCTTCTCGCTTTTTATGCAGCAAATGAAATTACTTTCTTTTGTTTTACTTTTTGGCATTTCTGGCATTCGCTTATTGATGACATCGTTACGCTCGTGAAGAGAGTAGAAAGGCGAAAAGTCATGGAATTATTTCATTTGCATTCCGTTGAACTTTCCTCTTGAAATGTCTTCACCTTTTAAATGAGACCTAAAGAATGTCCCGTAATGATGATGTTGAGCTATAAAAAGGGTTTGACTGTGAAGGTTTAGGAGTCTCTGGGAGAAAATCCTGAGAAACGCAATTAATATTAACGAGAAACTTGTAGAAATCTGTCAAATTAGAGTGATAAAATGTTATGGTTAAGAAAATGTAGCCATTCGTGGTGGTTAAGAGAATGAAACTTCTATTGGCATTATTTAGAGTGGATTGTATTTATGAAAACTGCAAGTACATGCCTGGGAAAAAGTATGGATAATTTGTAGTATAATGATTTTTTTAAATAAAATCGGCAGTGTTGTTGGTTTTTCCAAAAAAAAAAAAAAAAAAAGAAGAAAATTGCTGGGCCTTGAAGTCTAGTTAGTAGCGAGTTGTCCATTTTTCGGTTCCCAAAAAAAAAGTTAAAATAAAACACAAATAAAGCTATGAATTCGATGAAACTTTTATTTTATTATGATCTCCTTTCTTTATTTATTTTAATAAACTGTCAGTTAAATGACCGCCTATGGATTGGCTGCAGCAGTGAATCCTTTTGAGGTAGTTTTCGCTCAATTTTTCGCACAGTTCGGACGACGCTAATTTGATGAATGTTGTTTGTCAAGTGCTCCCACGGTTGGGGATTATCCGCATAAACAAGGGCTTTGACGTATCTCCACCAAAAAAAAGGCTAACGACGTCAAACCGCATGACTTTGGTGAGCAATTGACGTTGCCAAAACGTGAAATCACGCTGTTTATGCCCAGAACCCACGTTTGCAAATTCTAAGAAATAAATCTTAACTTTATCATCTCCACTGCAATTGAGACGTTTACATATAAAGTTCTCAATTGTAATGAGATTGAGAGCTTTAGAGTAAACTTTAAGTCGACTGAGCTATTAGAGAATTTATTTGATTTGCTCAAGTCAGTTCTGATACTCCCCCCATACGTGTAAGGCAAGTTTGGCTGCACATATAATCCTGTATTTGGTTCAAGGTACAATCTCCAATAAACTTTGGAAACGAAAGCTAATCCCCTCTATTTTTTATACTTTTATAAATCTCTTGAAGTAAATATATGTCAGAATTGAACCCGATCCTGCCGAACCAGACACACGCTTTTTGGACACTTCTCATTCAATAAAGCCAACATCGGTCGTGTTGTGTGGCTCGTACCACCGTTTTGTTAAAATCATCCAATTCATAACCTTCAAATGCAGGCTCAAAAAAGTCGATTATCATACGGCTACAGCGCTCTGAATTGACGGCAACGATTCCGTCACAGCGTCATTTTTGAAAAAATACCCCCAATGTCACTTTAAGACCATAATGCGGACCAAATAGTCGTTTTTTTCGGTTGCAGTAGCTTTTCCACAATCACTTCTAGGTTCTTCGAGCCCCAATTTTGCTTGTTGACGTAACTACTGAGTAAGAAATTAGCTTCATCGCATAAGAAAATTTTGTTCAGCATTGCAAGTCTATTGCTGTAGCACTCAATCAGTATATCTACGGCATTGTGCATGGTCAGCCAGCTTTAATTGTTGCGTGAGTTGGACTCTATATGGATGGAGGTGTAAATCGCCGTACGATAGCTCCAAATAATGATAACGCCGTAGAATTGATAAATTCGGATTATCCGCCACACTTTTACTAACAGAAGCGATATTTTTGGCAGTGCATATATTGTGATGATACACAGAGCTGATCACATCTGTAGCGCTTCCAGTCTCTTCAAATTTGCCGATTTGCCAATTTCTTACACGGTAGTTCGATTATGACGATCATAATCATCCTGTCATGCTTGAAAAATGCTCACGTTTGAATCACCACTTTTGTAATTAGTTTTAACTATTTTTATGCGTTCATCGGTTGTTAAGCGATCAATATTCATAAGTGGCAAATCTTTCACTAAATAAATAACACTTCAGATGGCAGATATTTAACAGCTGACAGCCTTGCCAGATCGGCGGTTTTAAAGCCATTAAATGAATGTTTAACCCGTTATGATGAAATTGCAATACACTTTAATACAAAGGTAATTTATCGTTGATTTTACACTTTGCACTTTTTTGCATAAATTGAAACAATTTTCACATTCAAAAGAGCTACAAATAGTTCAATGTGACTTTTAAGAATTATGAGTCCTTTAAGGGCGGTAAGGTGTGTCTCAAGTCGATGCACATAAGTGGCTTAAAATTAAATGAATCGTATGAATTAGTGTTTGAAGGTAATAATAATTTCAATTCAGAGTGCTATGTCCGTATGGCAACTGACTTCTATTTGGCCTGCAATTAAAGATTATGAACTGGATTACATGTCGTTTCAACAGGACGGTGCCATGAGTCCCACAACATGGCCGATTTGCGCTTTATTGCATGAAAAGTTTCCAGAAATTGTAATTTCACGTTTTGACCGAGTCAATTGGCCACCATCCAGATCATGCGATTTGACGCCGTTAGACTTTGTCTGTTTAGCTACGCGAATAATCACCAAATGTTGAAACATTTGAAAACCAACAGTTGTCAAGTTATCGCAGAGATGCCTCCCGAAATGTGCGAAAAAGTGATCGAAAACTACCTTAAAAGAATCCACTGCTGCTACCAATCCAGGGGTGATCGTATAAATGACTTTGTATTTTGTACTCAATGGCAAGATCCAAACATTATAATGAAATATATATTTAATTGAAATCATAGCTTTATGTGTGTTTTATTTAGCTTTACTTTTGAAACCTAAAAATGGCTAACCGCGTATTTATCTTTCATTCAAATTTATTATTATTCATTCAAATCCATATAATAATAATACATTTTTCAAACGCATTTTCCAGCAAAAGACTGTTTTTATGATATTTATTAGGCTTTGACAACAAATTCGTTCATAAAGATAGGTTTGTAAGATGGGCGCTATCGTGATCCAGAATTTATAGTTTTTCTTTCCACAAATCTGGCCTTTTTGACGGTGTAACTTTATTGAGGCCTCAGGTCTTCCTACAGGAATTCTGAAAGCACAACAAAGCGATAATCAAAGAAAAAGTGTAACATTGTTTTGACCTCTGATCGACTTTAATGTGGCCATTCCGAACTTCGTCCATAATCAGATTTAATGCGTTTTTTCATTGTGGGATCGGAACTGACTCGTCCTAGTGACTCGTTCAGTGACATTGACGTGATTGATTTTTGCGAAAAATCAAGTCTTTTCGGTCTACAATCGTGCAAAATATTTGTTTAAATGACGATTTTCATTTGACATTTCCTTAACTTTGTCAATGTTACCTTTAGCCAAAAATGTTGAGGGCCGATCAGAACTTAAACATTTTTTAGTGCACTGTACCACTCATCTGCGGGTGTTTTTAATAAAGTCGATTCACCGTAAGCCTTCTATATGATTTTCATTTTCATTCGACACTCGAAATTTCATTTGCATTGTAAAATTTTAGACAAAAAAGTTTCTTTGACATTTTTATCCATTATTGATATCGCAAAATGCGCTTGAGAAGAACTGACAAAATTGAGCTTTGCAGACAAATCAAGCACCGTAGATAAACCAGGGCTCTGACAGATCGTGCTCAAATTCCGTGCCAGTGTGAACTGAGAGACAAAAGGAATTTCGATAATCTTTTTAGCGAATTTTTTTAAATAATCAATTCCCACAAATAATATGAATTTTTTAAAAAAAAAAGAGGAAAGAGCAGCCTAATGCAGGCTATCTGGTGCATTTAAAAATAATGTGAAATAATCATATCTGGTAAAGTCTTAGGGTCGAAACGACCTTCACTTATTCTCAAACTTTAAATATGTAAGGACCTCATTACTTTTGGTAAGCAGAACTGGCGCTGTGGGTTAACCCAAACGTAATGTTACGATGCCTAATTGATTTACTTCGACAAGGGATGTTTTTGGTCAATCAAAATATAAACATATGGTCGAAAAAATAAGTACACCTGCTTCTGTTTGCTTATGTTTAATTTTAGATACCTTAACGGAAAGTAGACATGGCAATTCTTTTTTATTTAAATAACTTTAATATGGTAATGCCTTGAAAAGTAAAAACAAATCTGGGGCTTCCCCGTTGTTTTCAATGTGAGTTAGTTTTTTGCTTAGGTGTGATTTCAGAACTTGGTCAAAATAATAAATACATTGCTCAATTTTTTAATATTGTCGCAGTCTGCTGTAGTCTTTTTGGAAAGAATACTTATTTTACTGTTGTTTATCTTTATTCATAACAAAATATTTTCTTATAAAAATCAACCATGGGTCGAAAAAGTCATTGTTCTGTGGAGGAGAGAAAAATTTGTTCAAGACTAAGATAAAATGGCCAAAGTCTTCGTTCTATGGCAGAAATTATAAATCGGGCGCTATTTTTTGTACAGAATGCTCTAAAGCCTAAAAACCCTACGAAATTCGCGGAAAACCCAAAAAAAAACTTCAAAACAACAGATATCCGTATGGTAACACTTGCGAAGAAGGACCAGTTTGTGTCTTCGAAAGCGATTTCAGTAGAAATTGGAAATGTAATTTCATCGTGAACGGTTCGTCGTAGACTACAAGAAGCACATTTACCAGGACGGATAGCCAGAAGAGTTCCTTTGCTCAGAAAGAAAGAAAGAAAAGATCTAAAGGCTATATTGGCGTTTGCAAGAAGTCATTCCAATTGGTCCGGAGGAGACGGTAAAAACAAAGATGGCGAAACATTTTGTGGAACTAATGTATTTGGAAACGACTGTGCCCGGAATGTTCGACGCCCTAAGGGTAAGGAATTCCCTATTCGCTTTACAAAGAAGACGGTCAGGCAGGGGGGCGGCAATATTATGGTCCGGGGTTGTTTCTCGTGGTATGGTGTCGGTCCGATACTTCGAATTACCGACACTGTGACCAGATTCCACTACAAAGATATCTTCGAAAATACGATATTGAATTATGCTGTGGAAAGTATGCCCTTTAGATAGACATTCCAGCAGGATAAAAATTAGAAGCATACTTCTAAGTTGGTAAAGGATTGGTTCCAAGATAATAATGTTGCTCTTCTTGACTGGCCAAGTCAATCCCCGGGCTTAAATCCAATCGAAAATCTTTGGGGGAGAGTTGAAACAAAGAATTGGAAAGGAGATTCTTAAAAATAAGGATCAGGAATTTTGTTCAAAAAAACTTGGTACGAAATACCAGTAGAAACCTGCAGGGAGCTTATTGCCAGCATGCCAAAAAGAGTCAACAAAATAATTGAGAATAAATTTGGATATACCGGCTTTTACCGAAAGTCAGTCAATTCAGCAGAGAAACTTGATATATACTTGTGCAGTATACTCTGCCATTTCATTATGAAAAGACTAACAAACGAGCAATGCAAATCGCTGAAATTTATTATCAAAATTCGTGCTCTGTGACAAATGTGCATCGTTTGATACGACCATTTTATGGTGGTCATAATTGACTTGCTGAATCAACAATTCGTGCTGTTATCTCAAAATTTCGCACCAAATTTACTTTGTTGTTTTTTGTTTTTTTTTTCATTGTTTTAGTATCTATTTTATTTCTAATGTTATAACAAAAGAAATTAGTATTTGTTTTTTCTTTTAATTTAAAAAAAAATTTTTTAAGGGCTCGTAGACCTTAAAAAGTATTCATAGGGTGTACTTATTATTTTGATCATATGTATACATGCCAATTTTTATTGATATCAGTTCATATTTACGACCTATAGCGTGTTAATAAACAAACAGATGGACATCGTTAAATAGAATCAGGATGTGATTGTTGGATGCAGATTGAGATTAGGCTGCACCATCTTATCGCTTACGATTCCCTATGGTTTCTGTAATGACGTAAGTATACAAACACAAATAGTATTCCAAATAAGCCAAATAATTAAAGATTTAGAGGTTTTTTTTTAAATTCTAAAAACCTGCTAAATTGATAATAGATATGATTGTTTCGAAGTTATTTTCGATTCTCTAGCAATGCAGTTTCGTATTAGCTACGAAGTTGTTTTTAAACATTTCCATTTTTAGCGATAGGAACAAATTACATTCATAAGTTGTGACCAGGAGATTAGCTACTAATTGTCCAAAATTAAATAAATTTTATCGATTAATTCACTTGGCAGTTTTCGCCAGAAAGGTGGTGCTAGAACTATGATAAGTATTTCAATAACAGCTAAATATTATTCTGGAATAAAAAAAAGAACCATTTTACTGGCAGAATTGTATATTACTGTCATTGGGAAAGCCTTCCATAGATTGGACCACGGCATTCTTTTGAAAAAAATGCATACGGATTATGGAACGTTTGATGTCGTCATTTATATGCGGTAGAAGCCAGTTTGTATATGTCGACGGCAGATCTTCTGATATATTGTCTATTAGAAGTGGGTTGGTTTCGCCTACATCGTTGGGTTGGCGGACTCATGGAGTTTTAGTCGCTATGAATATGGACTACGGCGAAATAGTGAAGCTCCGAGTGCTAATTTAATTAAAATATGGGTAAAGCGTTTTGAAGAGACCGGTTCAACATTTAAACCACAAGCAAATGGTCGCCCAAGAACATCTAGGACCGAAGACAATGTTGAGAGAGTTATGAAGTCAGTACGAGGAAATCCACAAATGTCGACTCGCAAGAGATCGTCTGTCTTACAGTTATCGCGACGAAGTTTGCAACGAATTTTAACATTGGATCTTAAACTGCATTCATATAAGCTGCAATTAACACAAGAATTGAAAGAGTCTGACTTCATAGCAAGGCTCGCATTTGCTAATGAAATGCTTAATCGATTTTCCAATTTTGACAATATCCTTTTCTCTGACGAGGCTCATTTCCTTATGAATGGGTTCGTAAACCGTCAAAATTGTCATTACTGGAACAGTGAAAATCCCAAAATCAAACACCAGAAACCATTGCATAGTCCTAAAGTGACAGTATGGGCAGCAATTCTGGCAGAGGAATAATTGGTCCTTCTTTCTTCGAAAATGCGCGGGGCTAAAACGTCACGGTTAATACCGAACGCTATGTTGAGATGTTGGACGGATTTTTGGCTCCAGAAATTGAAAGTTCAAGAATAGAGAATTCCAGAACTTGGTTCCAACAAGATGGAGCTACCTGTCACACATCAAATGACTCCATGGCGGTGGTGAAGCAGATGTTCTCTGGCAGACTGATTTCGAAAAGAGGTGAAATCCCATGGCCCCCACGTAGTCCAGACTTGACGCCTCTTGACTTTTGTTTGTGGGGATACCTCAAACACAAAGTCTACAGTAATAATCCAAGAAACATCGTTCAGCTCAAGGAGAATATCCGTGGTGAAATGGCAGCCATTACACCAGTATTACTGAAGAAAGTTTTCAATAATTTTCGTTTGCGGTTAGAGGAGTGCCGTCGTAGAGAGGGTCACCATTTAGATGATGTTATTTTTAAAAAATAAACTCAATTTATTACTCTACAATGCCTTAGATTTATTTTAACCATACCTTTTGTATTTACATAATTTTTAATCTATTTTTTAAATATGCACGTTCTATTGCGCCACCCTGTATATACAAAATTTTAATAAATGCCAACGTTAAATAAAAGAAGAAAGTTATACATTGAATAAATCTGAACATTACTTAGGCGCCATCCTTTAGGAAATTGATTATCCCTAAAATAACATATTTAATGGATAAATCATTTCTTGTTACCAAGGACATGAAGGACTTTAATCTGTTCTACTTAAATGTTCGAAAGCAACTCCTTCAATATTTTAATCCGACAATCTAGATACATAATGTTGCTTTTTTACATCTTTCTATATTGGGAACTTCATGTGACTTTTATTTATTGATATCGATACTATTTTTTTTATACTTTTTCTAATTGAATTTAATACTAATAATGTTTAATTTTTTTGTAGTTAATAATTTTGAGTTTTTTATTATTAATTCTGATATTGTTTATGTTTATATTAAGCTTAAAATAAGTTAAGCCCTTTTAGTTGTATACTCGTATTGTAATTTTATATTTAATTGGCCGTTAAGGCTTCTAATTACAAGCTGTAAATAAAATAAATTAAATTAAGTTAAAAATTTATAGTAATCAAGCGCACTAAAGAGTACACGAGTACTAGTAACGATGTCACAAAAAGCCGATAAAAATCCAGGATATGAAACGTACCTTGTCCTCTACTTGTTACCCTGCTCATTTGAAATGCAAATGAAGTTTTACCTTCTAGAGACGTTATTGATGCCTGTGGTGAAATATTTTCCTTTAGATTAAAATAAGGCCATGCTTACATTCATATGTGTACGAATATGCGTTTAATATTGTTTTCCACTTTGACGACTATTTAAAAACCAATTTAAATCTTCGACTTAGCTATTAAAAATTTCTTCCCCCTACTGCTAATGCTTTTGTCGTTCGTTTAGAGCCCATTTTTTGTAGTTGGCTTTGGAGAAACCCTCCCCTCCCCCCGCCCCAATGGCGCACGATGTCAATTTAATCCGAAATGACAATATTGAACCGTAATAACACAAAATAACAAAACACACGCGGCGACCACAACTCTTAAACGATTGACGGAGGAACCCCTCCTGCACGTAAGGACTAAGACCCGGCCTGTGTGAGTACAATATCAGCGTATTTGGGCGAACTGTTGAACGCAAAGATACCCTCTTGTGGAGGAAAACACATTTGAGAAAATATTATTTTTACGTACAATTTTAAATCCTTTTTGTTTTTTTGTTGTGTGCTGAAAACAGGGGAGAAATGGGTGCAGAGGTCTACTGAACTACCAAAAACAAAAAAAAAGGTAAAGGTTTGCTTTAGGGCGAAAGAGAAGCTGCCACATTCGGAGGAAAAACAACAGCATATACTTAAATAAGGTCACGTTCGCAGTTTATAAAAAAAAAGAAACAACCAAGGAGAAGAGAGTAAAAACTCAATGGAACAACAAGAATTATTGTAAAAGGGAAATGGGTGAAAATCCTTAAGAAACCTTAAAGTATTGTGTTAACTTCACTCGGCAGCCAGTTAAAGGGATAAGACCGAAGAGGTTAAAGGGA
>JAHXMU010000328.1:152364-167510 GCA_019455685.1 Philornis downsi
TCTTTTCTACTCCTTAAAATTAAGAAAAAACTCATCATAATTTTCCCAGAATTGTACAGCAGAACCTCCCCAAAAGCCGATTTATCAAAAATCCGTGGTTTTTCTACAATTTCTTAGCGTATGGGAGTGCAGAAGGGTGTAATTTTGTTTTTTTTTTATTGTCGTACATTTTTTCTCTAAGAACGCAAAAGGACTCTGAATGAGTTCATTTGAATGCAATTTCTGTACTACTTTATCGAATGTTAGGCTGGAAATTCAATGAGTTTTATAGTACAAATAAACCTAAATTTAGCGAAGATATAATATCTGACAAATACTTTTATTAACTTTTCATCTTAGCAATCTTCTTTCGTATTCCTTTAAATTAAATAAAAAAAAATTCATCATAATTTTCCTAGAATTGTACAGTAGAACCCCCTCCCCAAAGCACCATTTTATGTGGCTGCTATTGTAGTTGATGGTATTCTTGTGGTTTATACATGAGGTGATTTAATGGAATGATTTACCAACTACCGGATACTGAGCCACTCCACTATGGCTGGCCACAACAGCTCCCATGCGCACAGTGATGTGAGACTAGATCCTATTGTTGCTAATGCGGTTGTAATGGTCTCCGTTGTTGTTATTTCTGTGTCCAAAACAATTTCATAATAAAAGCTCAAATTACCGGAAGTTATTATATCTTGGAAAACATATACAAGTTCAGAGACACCCACCAGACCCCACTCAGTCACCTACACACTCGTACAGCCAGTTAGTTACTTCTATTAAGTTGTAAAAGGCATTATCCTTTTGCCTTTGTATTTGCTATTGGTCCTTTGCCATTGCGGAATTTCTCTGGCTAAGGAGATGCAAGTGAAACAAAGAGAGAGCACAAGATTTATATTGTGGTCAGTTCTCATTCTTGTCGGGTACAAGGAGGAGGACGAGGAGGATGATGGCCGAGAGGAAGACTTGAATTTGTTATTGTAATATTTGTGGCATTGTTGTCATATCCTGTAACGTTTATGTTTAATTTTCAACTTTTTCCGCTTGAAATAATTCCCATTGTCCTATCGAGTCTTTAGCAAATGTTGGAGGCAGACTATATTGCAAAGGGGGACATGGTCTCGGACATGGCTTGCGGTGGAGACTTTAAACAATGCATATGAATGTCATGTGTGCTCATCGAGTGGAATGGAATGGACATCTAGGCTGTGCCATAGCCGGACATTCCCATGGTGTATCCACATGCATGGATGGCCATGGATGATTTTATATGATTTTCTGCAAACACCGGAATGTTGTTGTAAAATCACAACAGCAATAACAAAATGTTGTAACATTTTATGCAAAAATATTTTCGGAGAGAATACAAAACAGCAGCAGCAACAACAACAACAACAACAACAGTAGCAAAAAAATAGACATTCAGATGATCTGCTGTGTGTATCGGATTGAAAATTATGAATAAGGTTGGATGATAATGAATAAATTTTGTGTAAATTTGTTGTTAACATTTTGTAGCATAATTTCATGATGTATGAATGGCCATACAGGACTCTTCATCCTTATCCATTGATATGTTTGTGAGTGTGAGTGTGTGTGTGTGTACAGGGAAGGATACTTCATTTTCATCCACATACCCTCACACATGTGCGTGCATCCATTATGATAGACCGGAACTACCACACGCACATGATGTTCTCTCTGCTGCTTCAATGCGTTGCGTGAGTGCGCGCTGCTTGTGCTTAAAATTTTTTATGGTTAGAAACACGTACACGTTTCAAAATAATGGAATTGACTTTTCCACGTCTTTAGAGAAAATTTCCCTTGGCTTTAAACTTAAAATGAAGCAGAGACGCCACAAGGGAGGAGTAGAAAAATTTTTGTTCAAATTTTTAGTTTTAGATCCGTTGCAAATCATCCTTTCTTCATGTCAGGGAGAAAACACATCATGACGCTTGGTCAAAAATGAACACTGGTATTGGTGGTTTGAGATCAGTTTCCATTTGTATGTAGAAGAATCAGAAACAGTCCCGTAATTAACTGAAATCGGATAATAATTTGTATTCCCTTTCGCTGTAGTTGTCCGAATTAAATCTATACATAATTCTGGCATTTAAACCGACAATACTGTATAAAACATTAACTTTTTTTATTTAGTCCTTCAATCAAAATAAAATGTGATTAAAGCTTATGGTTAAGGCATCTTAAAATCCTACTTGCTTAAGCTCCTGATTCCTTGATTAAGCTCGGATTTTTTTCTTTAATCCTGTTAAGATGTAATCGTAGAATGAAAGCATTCTTTCTGTTTTACTTTAGCAAATCGTAGACTTCTCCGAATTTTGTATTATGAGTAGAATGATGAACAGTGTTGCAGCCCCTTCATCTATTCACAAAATTATTCAATATGCCCCTAGGAAAGATCACAATATTATAGAATCCTGCCAAATAGCAAACTAAATTCGTAATCTTTTTGATATTTTCTGCTTACCAGAATTTTGATACAGCAAATGGGGTAGTTGATTTCCAAGAATTTCTAGGTAGGAATAGGCTAAACAGGTTTGCAAAGTATACTTCGCAACAAAACGACATAGTTCTTCCCACAATGGATATTAAAATGCGCAATTTTTAATTTTTTTGAGCTCCTCAATTACAAGCATTAAAATCGGCGACAAAAGGTATCAAGGCTTTGTGACTCGTCCGGCTGTTTGCTCATATATAGGGTGTCCCAACAAGAATGCAAGGTTTAAATTTGTCGCCATTCGAAGTGTCATTGTTTGACATTTGAACAATTGTTATTGTTTGCTAGTAGAAGGTACGAGGTTAGTAAAAATGGAGCGCTGCACGAATGAACAACGCATTCTCATTGTGAAATTGTTTTACCAAAATGGTGAAAGTTTTGCGGCTACAGTTCGCAAATTGCGATCAATTTGGGTTCCCAATAATGCTCCAAAAAGTCAACTGTAAAGAGATTAATGGATAAATTTGCCAAAACTGGGTCTGTTAGGGTCTGGGTCTGTAAAGACAACAACGCGCCTTCGACCAGGTCGATCGACCAAAAATGTCGCAGCTGTACGTTATGATGCAGCGAATTTTGACAAAAGATTTGCATCTTCATGCATACAAAGCTCGATTGACTCAGGAACTGAAGCCAGCTGGCCATGGACAGCGAAGGGATTTCGTTAACTTGGTATTGGACAGGCAACATGAAAATGCTGATTTTGCCGACGACGAGGTCCATTTCCATCTTGATGGCTTCGTCAATAGGCAGAATTGTTGCATTTGGGGTGAGGAAAATCCTAGAGTGATTCATGAGAAGCAAATGCATCCTCAAGGTGTCACTGTGTGGTGTGGATTTTGGGCTGAAGGAATCATTCGAATCATTTTTTTACGAAAATGAGGCATGTCAAGCGCAACAGTTTTTTCGTTCCTAGAATTGAAGAAATGAATGTGGAGGGCATGTGGTTTAAACAAGACGGCGCCACATCTCATACAGCCAAAGAAACAATTCAATTGCCGTATCAGTCATTTTAATATTGCGTTCTTGTTGGGACACCCTTTACCTTTCCTGCAAAGGAATTAGAAACGTACAATGGCTCGGTATCTCTATCATATCACAATGAAACAGCTATTTTGATTCGAGAATTTGAACTAGAACTAGAATGTTTTTTAGAATGAGGAATACCAAACCAAAGTACTGTGTTAACCATTTTTCGGTTTCAAAACTAAATTTAAATAAAAAAAATTTCGATGAAACCTTTTTTTTCATTTGAACGCTTGGAACTTGCCATTATGTACGAAATAAATTGTCATTTAAACGATTGCCTCTGGAATGGTTGCAGCAGTGTATCCTTTTGAGGCAGTTTCTGATCACTTTTTCCCACATTTCGCGCGGTATCTCGGCGATAACTTGACGAGTGTTGGTTTTCAAATGCTACATCGTTTATGAATTATCCGCGTAAACGCTGTCTTTGACGCAGCCCCTCATTGGGGTGGCCAATTGATGTCACCAAAACGTCGCCAAAGTTACGCTTTCTTGAGACTTCTCTTGTAATTAAGTCAAAATCGGTCATGTTATGTGGCACCGTCTTGTTGGAACCATATATCGACCAGTTCATAATCTTCAATTGTAGACCACAACAAGTCGGTTATCGTACGACCTTAGCGCTCTGAATTGACATTCGGATTATACGCCACATTTTGTTCACTGATAGAATCGATATTTTTAGCAGTGCGCACATTGCGATGAAGCACAGGCCTGACCACATCTGTAACGCTTCTAGTCTCTTAAAATTTCTTTATAATTTTGCCAATTTCTTGCGCAGTAGGTCGATTATGACGACCATAATCACCGCGTAATGCACGAAGAGTGATCACCTATAAATCATTACTTTTGTAGTAAGTTTGAACTATTTTTACGCATTCTTCAGTTGTTAAACGATCCATATTCGTAAATAGCAAACCTTTAGTTGAATAAATAACACTTCAGATGACAGGTATTTAACAGCAGACAGCCTTGCCAGACCGGCGGTTTTGAAACTACAAAATATTTTGTTAACTCAATTAGAATCAAAATCGTATTTAATTTCGTTTCGTCTATGAAGCAAAATCAGAATTTTTTGTAGTTTGATTTTGGATCTATGAAGCAGAAACAAAATTCAACACAATTTTGATATAATTTTCGGAAAACTATTCTCGGGTTTGATTTTATTTCGGTAACAGTTCCCAGTTTTCGCAGAATTATTTATGTAGCAACAATAGCAATTTATTTATCTTAAAGCAAGACTCACCCTAGCAAGATTTCGGTGTGATAAAGAATCGCATATACAGTAATCAGTAACCGTATTAATTTCGAAACAACTTAAATTTATTGGCAAAAAGTCAAATTTAAAAAAGAGCAAAACTTAAGGCCTTTGTCTAGAGGGACATAAAATATGTAATTCAGGCCGCTCTTTGCGGCAATAAATTACTTCTTTCAATAATTGATTTTCGACTTGAAATCTTGTTATTACGTATGGAATTTTCAAAAGGCATGTCTTTTAAAACAACTCATACCAATTTCTACATCAGTTTCCTTTCGATGAAAATTCTCATACTGCAATGTAATTTGATAGGTGGCCGAAGTCACCCAAAAACATAACATACGATAGTCCAGTTTCTGCTGAAAATTGTTACGAAAATACCGGCGTCTCTGCAGAATTTTGAAACACAACAAAGTGTGCAAAACGCCAAAACTAACCCAATGGAATTGGAAATAAACAACTGAAGTGGAAATCTTGTAAAGCAGGAACAGAGCAAAATATAAAAAATTAAATTTTCAAATGGACGAATTTCTGACAGTTGGAACAACACAAAAAGAGCGTGGATAATTCCAAACCAAAAACATATTCAAAGGCAACAGCAACGGCAAATGATTCTAGGAAATTTCTACAATTTGTCTTTACATCGACGCCAAATGGCAGTGAAAAAAAAAAAAAAATACTAAAGTCATGGACTCGGAACTGGTTTGTCTAAACTCCTAAGAAAGCCGCCCTTAGCTTTCGCTGTTCAAATATGTCTGAGGACGAAAGGCGGATGGGGGAGAGTTAGGAAGCAATAAACTTAAAAAAGAAAAACAAAAAATGTAATAAACGAGAAAAATCTTGTACGTGACCAACCGCACTACTTTTACTACCCGCGTTAGCAGAGCAGGGGTTACCCTGCTTGAGCGGCATAGCATCATAGAGTGATGTGAGTAACATAGAAAGCCATGGAAAGCCTCAAAATGAAATGGATTTGGCAGCACAGAAGAAGGCGATATTCCTAAATTTAAATTGGGAAACATTTAATCGATATTGTTGATATTTCATACATACAGTTACAGTTGCTGTTATTGGTATTTCCAACCCTACGAATGCACCCAAATCTCTAGCTGCCAACAGACACACACACACCGTCAATGGGGTTGCTGTACGGCTATTTAGGCCTTAATTTAAAGCAAATGATTGCTGTAGCAAACTGCACTCCAGAGAATTCTACAAGACGATGTGAAACGCTCACTACCGTGACTGTTTCGCTGCTTCCTCTGGGAAGCGACAAGTAAAACTGAAAGGACAACAACTTTAACGATTCATAACAACAATTGTTATAAACTAATCGTCTATCAATATCGCAAAGTTTGTTGTTGCTGGCTGCTGCTCTTGCTTTCAGGATGTTGTTTATGAAGCATGAAACGCGTGCTTTTATGATTGTTAAACAAAATATTCCTGGAAACGAATTTGTCTGGGCGTTAAACAGTCACATCATCTTGTTAAATCAGATAAAATGAATACAAATAAAAGCTGTAGACCGAAAAGCTTGCCGAAGAAGAGTGCAAAACAGTTGACTGGAAAGTTGTTAGGGTCCGTCTAACCGAATCGTTTTATATCCTATACCTCTACGAGAAGAGAACAAATACAAATATTTAACACAGAAATCGTAAAAAAGGGTTCTCTTTAAATGGAAAGTGAAACAAATAGACTTCCTTTGTGAAAATTTCTTGACATAAAATCGAATTTTTATTATCGTAAACTAATAATTTAATAAACTGAAACATATCTATTCCTAGTCTTTGTGTTTTTAAACCAAAAATTTATGTCGATCGATGAATAAGTTGTATAAATATATACTAAATTTGCACATTGAGTCAACTCTATAAAATATTTGGTGTATTCGCTGTGCAGACGAGCACTTTTATCAGTCGAGTAACCAACAAGTTTAGTTAAAGTTGCCAAAGCAGCCGTTCGAAATAGCCTGTCAGCTCATTTCGGTGGAAACAGACATATATAGGTAATGTTCACTGAACGTAAAAAATTATTCCATATCTCATTCGCGGAATGTATGGGAATCCATTTTTGCCGACCTGACGTATAGTGATGCCAATAGTTTGAAAAAATTATTTTGCTGAAATGTGGCAACCTTACAAAACATATGTTTTGAAAAACATATCTTGGTGAAAAGTGGTAACCTTATAAAACATATGTTTTAAGTTTGAAGGCGCCACGTTGTCTAGTATTTTGTAAAATATTGTGTAGCAGAATTTAAAAGAGGCCGTACGAGCTGCAATTAAAGAGCCACGCCAGACACAGTTAAGAAAATCCACAAAATGGTATTGGATGATCGTCGACTAAAAGTGCGAGAGCTAGCTGAAATTACAGGCATTTCAAAAAGTGCTATACATCGTATATTGACCGAAGATTTGAAGATGAGAAAACTGTGCGCAAGATGGGTGCCGCGCTTGCTTTTAATAGAGCAAAAATATGGTCTTGAAAATGTTTCAGTAGAGTGTTTGGCGAAGTTTCACCGCAATAAAGACGAATTTTTGCGTCGATTTATAACCATTGATGAGACATGGACCCACTACTTCAAACCTGAGAGAAAAAAACAGTCAAAGCAGTGGACTGGAATGAGAGAATCGTGCCCAAAGAAGGCGAGGACGGCTCTATGTACAGGCAAGGTCATGTCATCTGGGTTTTTGGGATGCGCATGAGATTATTTTTGTTGATTTTGTTTTGTTTTTTTGTTTATTATTTTATTGATTGATTTGTTAGAAAAATCATCTACGGCGGATATTATGCTAATTTATTGCACAGTTTAGGTGATGAAATTATGGGGAAAAGACCGCATTTGGGGGGAAAAAGTGATGTTTCATCAAGACATTGCTTCAGTTCACACATCCACTATTGCGATGGCCAAAATTAATGAATTAAACGTCGAATTCCTTCATCACGCACCTTATTCACCATATTTAGCTCTCTCGGACCTATTTCTATTTCCAAACTTGAAAAAATGACTCGATGGTAAGAAATTTGACAACAGTGATAAAGTAGAGTCTGCAGTTGATGTCAATTTTAAGGAGTTTGACAGTTTTTGTTCTAAATAGGGTACATAATCTATTGAATATTGCTGGAAAGTGTATTGTGCCAAAAGGAGATTATGTTGAAAAATAGAGACAACTTTTCCTAACTTTTTTGTGTCTTCTTCGTTAGGTCGGTTAGTTTTGGGGTGGCCTTCGTATTAAAAATTAACCCAAATAAGTTAAATTGTTGTGATATTTTAAGGGTTCATTACAAAATAATTAAACCATTTTTGTCACTATTTGCGAAAAACGATTTTACTCATATGGTTGCCTCGGCTGACTGCATATTTTTGACACATTACCTGCTGAAACAAAAGAACGCAAAAGTTTATATATTTAATTTTAGATCCCTTAAACTAATTACCTAACTGCTGAACGAAATGGCATTTCTATCAACAGTTTCCAAAATAATTTATGGGAATTTGATTCTTGTCTATGTTGCGCCGGAAATAGAAAGGATTTCCCAGCGCTTCGACTTTCTGTGCTCTTTCTCCACACCAAGATGTGACAGTGCTTCAAAAGCCTGTTCCCTCTTACAGAGTTACAAGTGTCAACGTTCGCGAAGCGTCCCAAACGAGTAGGCACTTTGGTGTTCGAAACAAATACTTTTGTTTTGTCCTCCTTTATCGCCAAGTTTCTTTTTTGCTGACACCAAATCCTTGAGAAGATTGTAGTAATATCTCACAGTATCATCAGTATGTGCCACTAACTTAGAGCTTTTACTGGAAGTGGTATTTGGCGTGTTGACTGCATTTTTCTTCATAATCATACTTCAATCATAGTCAATAGCAGGATAAGCTGTCGCCCTGCCTTAATGCTTGGTTGGTGTGAAATGGCACTGTAAGATCTTTTTACTGCAGATCTCATATCGTTCACTGTGACCTTACATAGACGTTATATGTTTCTCAGAAACACCGAGTTTATAAATACATGGCATCAAATAAATAAGGCTGCATTGCGCTGTCAATAATAGTTTTATAATGAACAAGAAGTTGCCATGTAACTTTCTCTTGTTTCTCAGGCCTTTTACAGTACCTGTCACAGTGAGAATATCTAGTTAGGTGTCGATTTATCAGGTTTAAAGCAATACTGATTAGGTTCAACTTTGTCAGAGAGAATAGTCTTTAACCTTCCTTTCTCATAGCATATTCAACAGAATCTTATAAGCGAAGGATAAAAGACTGACACCATGGGAGCATTTGCATTGATTGCGCCATTTTGTGCCGCATGCTCACTATAATCCCATCTCTACTGGGTCTGCCGGCGAGTCATCAGCAGCCATGGCTTTATTGTCAAGTCTTGATTTGGCTCACATTTTGACCTGGTGTTAGTAAATCGATGACATTGTCGATAATTGGCCTGATTTCTTTTGTTCCATCCGAAACTAACAACTTATAGAGATGTCCCTTCCATTATTGCAGCATATTCTACATAACCCTAACCAGATTTCTATAGAAAATTTTCGTTTTCGTCTTATTTAAAACTACAAGTTTTTTTGAAAAACTGTTTCAGGAGACACATTTGAAATAAAGAACTTTCAGAGCTAATACTGTTGAAAATGTGATGAAGAAACTCTATAAAAGAAGCAAAAGGTGTTTCTAATTCTCGTCAAAATGTGATGCAGAAACTCTACGAAAAGAGCGAAAGATGTTTCCATCCCATTGCAAGCTTATGCAGTTCATCGATGACTAAGCAAATTTCCATTACTTTGCGCTACAAATTTTGATGAATTTTTTTTGTCCGTGGATGCACTTTTTTGCTGGATAGTTTTGCTTTAGTGACCAGCGGTGACATAATGGTTATAACACGGTTATGATCATGGATTCGAAGCCTATCGAAAGTGTCCGTCATACTTTGAGTAGTCTACAAGTCTAGTAAATGCTTCTAAAGCCGATGTTAGATTTACACGACAGTATCTCCTACAGCAACGAAATGTTAAATTCGTTTTGGTGTTTCAGTAAAGTATATTCAAAACCTGATTGATTGGTAGTGACTAATATTTGAACGTTTGCTATACCACGTTTTTTTGCTGGAGTTGTAAGCAGTGACAAATGTGATGACTTGTTCAATACGCCCCACCGATTGCTAAATATTATGACAAGAGAAGAGAAGGCACAAGTTGCCTCAGTAGTCCGCCAATGAACAAACAATCACTTTAGAGTCCAGCATAAGCTCCTTCACACATCATCATTTCCGTGGCTTCAACTTAGATGCAACCTCCTGGCTCACTTCGATGATTTTTAAGTTGATTCTGATCATTTTCTTAGTTTATCCCATATTGTTCCTAGAGATCACGTGTGGCGTGACACTCATTCATTCAAAAAGGCTCATATGAACCTTAATTACTGAAATATCTGCTCAAAAATGCACTCATTGTCAGCCAGAACACCCAAGTGAGATCTACGAGAAATTCCTGGTTCGCCTTCCTATCCACGTCGTCCATCAGCTTGCACCATGAACACTAATGTTGCAAATGTGTGATGTAATGTAATGTTATGTTGCGCAGTGGTCATTTGTGTTGCAACAGCAACAGTAACTCGCTCTGCAATCTGATCTCCGGTGGATCAACATAAATGCTGTACTAAAGAGTTGGCGTTGCACAAATATTAGGACTTGAACCACGAGCCACCCATGTCCGCATGATCGTTAGCGTCATCATCGCCCTGCTGGTGTGTGGTGTGTTGGCTGGTGTTGGTTTTTCCCCTTCCTGGATGTTGGGCAATTGTACTTCCTTTGTTTTATGGAAGCTTGTCATCGTCGTCCATCTCCTGCGAAGAATCAGCATGGAACACTCCTCAGTCAGTTGCTCAGCTTAGCTAAGCTGCTTCTGCGAATTGCTGGCAGCAGCAGTCATCAGCGCGAGTGTTGTTGATAAAACAGTAGCCACAGATGTTGTCTTTCTTGAGAAGTTATTTTGTCTTTCGGATTCTTCTTCGCCTTACGAGAATTCGTCTTTGTTTCATTTGAAGAATTTGTGTTAAATTTTCAGATTTCTGTTAATGATTGACACATGTACGATTCCTGTGCAGTTGACAGTAAAAACTATAGATTTTCAGTCGAGAATTCGTATTTAGCTTGAATACTAGATGTCATATGCGTTTTTATCTTAATTGTGGAGAACATGAGCAAATTCTGAAAATTTTTATCTTATGATAGGGAGACTATTACAAAGTATGCTACTTCAGTGCTGGGATCGCGCAGTAATGAGTCCTTATGAAACGGGTGAGCAGATATATGTATATGCTGTAGATATATGTAAAAACAAAACGAAATTTTAACTAAATCTTCGACACGTTAAACTTTGATTTTAACAAAATTCTTTGCTGGCGTGACTTTGGCAATGGCAATGAAAAAAATAAATAGATTTACACTACACTTCCTGGTGCCTCCTATATTTGTGAGTTAGAATTTTGTGATTGATTTCTTCTCCTTATATCCACCACAGTAGGAGTGGAATATACTAAATTTGTCATTCCAATGATTAGAAATACAGGTCTGAGACTCCATAAAACATTTATATATCATGTAACCCTGCTCACATGTTTTCTTTTAAAGGTTCACCTTGTCATATAAGACAGGTACAAAATATTTACAAATTCTGGGATCATCAAAAAAAAAAAAAAAAAAAAAAAAAAAAAAAAATAGGATTCCTAGTCTTCCTAAACGATCGCGTTGTAATACCCTTTTGTATACCTTGATTGGATGCAAATTTTGTATAAAGTTCTTTCTTTATGAACTTTATGTACTTGCTGAAGCCCGTAACTTTTCTCGTTATGGCAGGACTTTTTTCAGGCTATTTTACTGAGGATTCCACAATTTTGTTGGGTTCGCAATTAAGTTGTCGCTGTTTTTTTTTTTTATAAAAATGAAACTCTATTATGAAAATATGTTTACAAATGGTTCATTGAAAGTATTGCCCATTGCCAGCTAATACATTTTTCCATCTTTCTCGCAAAGCTTCAATTCCGTCACGGTTAAACTATTGATCTTTTGAGCCATTTCTTGATGGCGTCATATGAGTGGAACTGCTGGTCAGCCAGATCGTGTGCCAGTGATAATCGGACGGCGTAATATGGCGGATGAATATAGAGAATATGCCGGATGGGATAAGACTTCCATTTCAGCGTTTCCAGGTAGGTTTTAACGGGCTTGGCCACATGCGGCCGAGCGTTGTTATGCTGAAGAATCACTTTTTCGTGCCTCTCCGCGTATTGGGGGCATTGCTAACAGAAGCTCTACTTGCGTTTGACACGAATCCCCATCAAGCAATGTAGTCCATTCAGCCTTCGAAGGTTTTTCTTCTTCCTTCGCGCGAACGATAGTCAACATCAGAATCACCGTTTTAAAGTGACGGAAGTGATAGCAGCATATCCGTAAGTGTTTTGAATCTCTCTATGAGCTTCAGCCACCGTTTTCTTCTATTGAAAGAAGAAAAGCATATGTCGATTCCCGCATATGACGATTATTTGGCACAAAATCACAACATTTATTAGCAAACAGCGGGAACTTAGTTACGCACCTAATACTAAGAGGAATAAACCACATAGTGGTAGTACTTACAATTTGTTAATACAAAAATATGAAATGGGATCTAATAGTGATTAGAGGCTTTTGCTCAAGTAGAGTCCCAGAAGAAATTACTATCTTCTAAGTGCCGAATAAAGAAAAGGCTGTCTGACCTTCTCTCTTGGCCGCAGCCTGTTTCTCAATGTCTCAGGAACCTGGCCTTCCCTACGATGTTTCGTCCCCTCTTTTGCGACATCCATCGAGTTCCAAAGACTAATGCTCCAAAAGAGTCAACTGTAAAGAGATTAATGGATAAATTTCCCAAAACTGGGTCTGTAAGTGATGTAAAGACAACAACGCGCTTTCGACCAGGTCGATCGACCGAAAATGTCGCAGCTGTACGTGATGATGTCGCTCAAACTCCATCCACCTCAATTCGACACCGAGCTCAACAAATTGGTGTCTCCAAATCCACTATGCAGCGAAGTTTGACGAAAGATTTACATCTTCATGCATACAAAGTTCAATTGACTCGGGAACTGAAGCCAGCTGACCATGGACAGCGAAGGGAGCTCGTTAATTGGGTATTGAAGAGACAACTTGAAAATGCTGATTTTGCCGATAAAATCATCTTCAGTGACGAGGCCCACATCCATCTTGATGGCTTCGTCAATAGGCAGAATTGTCGCATTTGGGGTGAGGAAAATCCTCGAGTGATTCACGAGAAGCAAATGCATCCTGAACGTGTCACTGTGTGGTGTGGATTTTGGGCTGGAGGAATCATTGGACCTTTTTCTTTATGAGAATGAGGCATGTCAAGCGCAAACAGTCAATGGTGTTCGGTATCGTGAAATGATAACCAGTTTTTTCGTGCTTAGAACTGAAGAAATGAATGTGGAGGGCATGTGGTTTCAACAAGACGGCGCCACATGTCATACAGCCAGAGAAACAATTCAATTGCCGGTCGTGTTATTTCGCGTTTTGGACACCAGAATTCGCCGCCTAGATCGTGCGATTTAACACCATCAGACTTTTTTCTTTGGGGTTTTTTGTAGTCGATGGTTTACGCGAATAAGCCGACGACGACTCAAGTCTTAAAAGAGGAAATTGGACGCTGCATTAATGAAATACCGCAGCTTTTATACAAAACGGTCATTGAAAATTTCATTAAAAGATCGCGTGTGTGCCAGCAAAGCCGCGGCGGCCATCTACCCGGGGTGTTGTTCCATACACAACCTCATTCTGTCTACTTTACGATATAATAAAGTTTCAAGATTTTTTTTAAACATCTGTGTTTTATTTAAAATGTAAATCTTGCGTTTTTGTTGGGACACCCTTTATAATATACCCCCAATTCTAACTATGTTTTGTGATGATCAACGATTTTATATACAAGGATAGTTGAACTCTATGCAATGCGTTTTGTTTCCTCTTCATCATCGCTTCACTTTACTTAAAGCTACACAATTCTTTGCCACAAATACTCAATCAAATTTTCAGTTAAAATCCCTTGAAACAAGTCGCGCGACACATACTCGTATGCACCCAAAGCGGAAACGGATTTTCTGTTATGTTCGCAGCCGCTGTCATCGTGCTTATTGTACTAGTTATGGTTACGATTTCCTTTTCATGCAATAGAAAATCTTCCGTATCCGCATAATTCAAATCAGAATAGCAAAAACAAAAAAAAAAACGAAAACAAGGAAACTCGCAATGACAAATAAGAAACGGAAATAGCGAAGGGGTAAAAAGAGGTGAGCTGAGGTGAGAAAAAAGTTAAATACAACTGCGAAAGTGCGCACAATGAACCACAGATGGCAGTACATTCTAAGAGATTTGCATTTCCGCAAGAGTTGTTAAATAGCATTTCAAGATCGCATAAAAGGGGTGGGGAATCGCGATTTAAATAAATCACAAATCATCCCTTAAGACCAAACGGCATTGTTAGTGTGCAAATAAGTGAAATGAAACTGCGCCTGTGTTTATATCGTACACATCGTACAAATACAACACGCACTCGTATGAAATATAAATCCTGGAATTGTAAAGATTTGCAAAATTCCTTAAGTGATTCCGACAACCACATATTGCTCCCAAAAAATTCAATGCTGTCTATTGGTGTTTTCCAGTATTTTTTAGGTATACCAAAAATATCCTCCACTGCTAAAGCCTTTAGGATCTTTATGGAAAATCTCTGTTTACTTGCAATACTGTTACTGCCGTTGTTTATGGCTGTAATATTTATGTTTCTCGTTTCTTCTTGATCACAGTCAACATTATCAATTTTGCGTTTGTAACCCTTTTCAATTCTGGGTGCGTCATTGTTCCTCCTCAACGCGGTCGTTCGCACACGCGAATCCTTCGCTCAAGTAAACCAATAAAAAAAGGAGACCCACTGTTGTTGTGCAAATATATATATAAAAAAGGGATTCGTCAGCGATTTTTCTTCTCTGTTTTCTTGTTACTCCTTTTCGTGCTGTATTTATTCCTCTTGTTTTTACAATATTTTACATGTTTGCAATGTTGATATGTATTTTATTTGTGTCTTTGTTGTTTGGAGAACTTACCATATTCTCTTCCCAGCAACTGAAAATCAGTTGGAATTTCCTCGTATATCAGACAGTGGAATGAATGTTTAAAGTAATGCGAAAATGTAAAGGAAATTGCCAGGACATCGTATATTCTAGCCTAAAGGAATCGGCTCTTAAAGAAACATTCTGCTACAATTATAGGCAATTATAATCCCAGAAAAGGCTAAATTTCGTTCACTTCTTTCGAC
>JAHXMU010000328.1:167520-251303 GCA_019455685.1 Philornis downsi
ATACATTTGGAAGAGCTCTAAGATTTCTGTTCGATCACTCTGTGTCTTCTATAAAGCTGTCTCTTTCCGTAGAGGCCACACTAGCAGATCGTACTTTGTAGCCCAGGGTAAGACTGCATCTCAAATGAAAGGATAATAAAATTAATGATTACATCTTATCTAAGTGGGCCATTTAGATGCTTGGCCTACATATGTGGCAGCAATTAGAAATTAAGGACATACTACGATATGATGTAGAGCTAATTTTCTCCATGTAAAGATAAGCATCGAGTTATCCATTTCTCGGTTTCAAAAGTTAAGTTAAATAAAACACACATAAAGCTGAGATTTCAATGGAACTTTTATTTCTTTTTCTTCTTTTTTTCCGCTATTATGTACGAAATATAATGTTATTTAAATGATCGCCTGCCTCTGGATTAGTTACAGCAGTGAATGCCTTTGAGGTAGTTTTCGAGCACTTTTTCGCACATTTCGGGCGTTATCACGGCGATAACATGATGAATGTTAGTTTTCAAATGCTCCAACGTTTGGGGGATTATCCTAGTAAGCACGGTCTTTGACGTAGCACCACAAAAAAAGCCTAACAGCGTTAAATCGAATGACCTTGGTGGCCACGTCCACGTCACCAAAATGCGAAATTTCGCTTTCTAGAAACTTTTCAAACAATAAAGCCAAAATCGATCGTGTTGTGTGGTTTGTAGCACCGTCTTGTTGAAACCACATTATCGTCAGTTCATAATCTTTAATTGCAGGCACAAAAGTCGGTTATTATACGGGCATAGCGCTTTCAATTGGAGGTAACAGTTCCTCCGGCGTTATTCCTGGATTCTCTGAGACCCATATGCGACAATTTTGCTAGTTGATGTAACCATCGGGCGAGAAATGAACTCCATCGCTGAAGAAAATTTTACTCGAAATATCAGCATTGAAAGCCTTCTGCAAAAGCGCTCAATCAATGTTGCGTGAATTAGATTCTATATGGTTGGAGATGCAAATCCAAATGCAAAATATGCCATAATTGCTGAGAACGCTTTGGAATTGACAAATTCGGATTATCCACCACACTTTTACTACCAGAAGCGATATTTTCGGTAGTGCGTACATTGCGATGACGCCCAGGACGTTTCCAGTTGTTTAATTTTTTTATGATTTTGGCACTGCGTTGCACAGTAAGTCAATTATGACGACCACAATCACTCCGTAATGCACGAAAAGTGCTTACGTTTGAATCACCACTCTTGTGATAAGCTTTAACTATTTGTACTTGATCTTCGGTTGTTAAACGATCCATATTCATAAATAGTAAACCCTTCACTAAATAAATAACACTTCAGATGAGAGGTATTAAACGATTGATAGCCTTGCCAGACCGGCGGTTTTGAAACACCTAAATGGATATTGTGTATATAGAAAATTTAGAAATATTTTAATAACAAAGAACTTATAGCAATACGTTGCTTTAGCTTGAAATTTCGGATAAGGCTTTTTAAAGAAAATACAACAATATTTCGCTGTTCAGTAAGAAATCTGTTAACGATGAAAATGCCACATGATCTTGTGCTCTTGGTTTAAACCAAAATAGTTTTCTTTCATCTAGTAGCTGCTTCTCTCCGAAGTTTTGCTCAGGATATCTGATGCATTTAAAAATAATATAAAATAATCGTATCTGGTGAAGCGAATGATTAGAAGCGTTAGGGTCGAAACGACCTTAACCTATTCTCAAACTTTAAATGGGTAAAAACCTCACCTTTCTTGGTATAGAGGTTGTGGTTGTGATATAATCTGCCCAATGGGCCACTTTTGGTAAGCAGAGCTGGCGCCGTGGGATGAACCAAACGTAATGTCTCTCTGGTGATATTCCTGATTTATTTTACATTCTTGTAATTCGTATATTTATACCATATTTAGGAACTTTCCGCATCATAAGACTGTTTTTATAAATTTTAAATTCTATATCTATAATTAAGAATTGGCATTTTACGCTGGTAATTAAATTTTATGAAATACAAAATACTGGGATCTCTTCCCCAATTTGCGCAGAATTTCCCAAGAAACTCATTGCTTTCAACGGGAAGTTAAGTATTCCTTGGTAATGCCAATAGGCATCTATTCTCTTTATATTCACATTTAACAACTGAACTATGCTTTTTCAGATTTTCATTTAACTTTTGCACAAAAGTTGAGTTTCCAAGGATAAGGCTCTTATTTATCTTTTCCAGATTTTTATGATAAGAACCGGCTGTTTCCAAAAACTACAGCAAACCCAAATTTGTTATCGCTTTCAAATAGAGGCGCCTGCGGCAGGATTTGCAATTTTCTTTATAAATATTTCATAGAATGCAACAGAATTTTTGCGGTACAAAATAGAAGAGATGCGATGCATAGAAAGAAGAAAAACAGATTCATTTGCATTCTCTGAAAGCGACATGGCAAAGCTGCCCACAATCAGAAAAATAGTTAGCTACTTTGGAGATTCTGTCAAGGATCAATTTCAGCTTTCTCCTATGCGAATGGAAGACAAAGAACCTAAATTTAGAAAGCTCATATGGATCATATTAATTTAATGTTATATTGACATTTTAAGTTTTAGCTCAAAGGGTAAACAAACAAATCGGTGTGCGTTATAATTCAAAATATGCTAATTGAAGTCCCTTTCATTAGTACTAAAATTATAGGCTAAAAATCATCAGTATCCCTCGCAATGTCGTCCGCAAATCACGGAAATTTTAACAAATTTAAAAAAAAAAACAAATACACTCCTAATCAATATTAGATATGCTCATAACTTCTGAAAAGATTGAAATATTTATATTTAACTACTTTTACCCCTTCAGATGGCTTTACCAAGTTATTATAGAAATCTGTAATTACCGCTATACAAATTTCAAAACCATCCACCATACAACACAATTATATAGTTATTTAGTGAAAAACTTCATCAAACAAGATCTCAAAATGCAATAATTTCTTTTACAGTTTTGACAATTCAGCTATTACAACTTGTCGTTGAACGATTAGAGAGTCCCACTAATGTTTTCTACATTATAATGAACGATGTTCTTTGAAAATTTATAAAAAAAAATTTTCATACGACAAATATTTTCATTTATTATTTTCTATTCCATAGGTAGAATCTACGCTATTCCAGTTGAAGATTTATACTAAATACATTTTTATTTAGGATTTTGTTTTTTAAATTTTCAGTTGGCTCAAGGATTAAGTGTTGACATTTTAACTTAATAAAATCACACCATTGCAAAAGTAGTAATGGACAGAAATTTTGTATGGAAAATTATTATTCAGAAAATTACCCAATCTCAAAATCTGTGTGAGATATAGGAGAGCTTCTTGCATTCAATGAACTTTTTCGCATTTAATTTTTTGAGTCAACTTTGAATTTTTAGCTCAGCGGCGATTCCAAACATCAGTTTGAGGTGCATTTATTGAATTTGTTGATTACTCGACTAATCGCAGTGCCGTCTGAAAGAAAGATGGTTACATCGAATTCAGAAATCACGTTCATATGCACAATAGTCATGTGTGCTAACTGTTGTGCTACGGCCGTCACATTCATTGAAATAAGAAAAACGCTGCATCCTCATGTTTGAGAAAATATTATTACTTTGTTTAGGAAATGCGCTCTTTTTAGTTGTACATTGCATCGTTTAATTTAATTTGTCTCTATTTATACGTGTGAAATTTTGTATTCAAAATTGAAGGAATATACACTTTTGGACGGTTTTTGGGATTTCAAATATTTCGCGAGAAATAAGAAATTTCGAAAAAGAAAACTGCGTCCTTTAGTTATCAATTTCTTTATCCCCAGAATTTCTTAAGCTTGCAGGATGTCAGTATTGTCCCACAGAATGGCTTATACAATATTACGCAATTTATTATTTCATTTGCCTCTGCAACCTTCTTTTTATACCACCGACCGAAAGAATTAAAATGTATACCGTTTGAATCGAAAAAAAAAAAAATGCGGCAGCGTAAAGGAAACGCTTAAATTACCACCTATCGTTCGACTAAATATTTCAGGACTTTGATTGCCTGGACGATTGGTAGAGAAGGTATCTGTTGTAACGATCTTCATTCATTAAAATTTGACTAATACCTGGGGTTGAAAATGGTGAACCTTTCAATCTTCCCCCTGCAGTTTCTAACTGGTAGGCTGGGTCAATTTACACTCTTTTATGTCTCATTGCAAAATTTTAATAAAATTATCTCATTAATTACGCTTCTTTTCTACCATAAAAATAACCTATTTAGTCACGCAGCCTAATCTTCCTATCTTTCGCTCAGCTGCATAGAATTCGTAAATATTTAGTACACATTAAGTTTGCTCATTCAGGTAGAAATAAAAATGGACTGCAACCAGGTACCTTCCGCTTTGGTCAAATTATTAAATCTTAACTCGTTCTCTGAAATTTCCAAATAAAATTTCCGATTGGTAGCCAACAATAATTTTTTTCATTGTACTTCTTTATAAAGCTTGAGATTCCTCTTATGATAATGGCACGCAAATGACAGAGTGAACACATTTATCATATATCCTTCGTTCAATTACACCAAATTCATTACAATTTGCATAAACAAAGTAAGAAAAAAAATTCTGTATTAATGCAGGATATTTAAGGCTTTTATTTAGCATAGTTAGAATGATCAGATTTAAGTCAAATATGATTGGTTTTGTTCTATAACTTTTTGCCATTTTGAAGGTAATTCCATTACGCCTCTTTAACAGAAATTCTCGACCCTACCGTCGAAAACAAATGTCTATTTTCACAAGCTGTGAGTGTGATATGTGAAAGACTAAAGCCGATTCTAACTGATCTAACTGGACCATATTAGTGTGGCTTTAGACCTGGTAAATCAACAATTGGCCAAATATTCACACTACGACAAATTCAGGAGAAGACCCAGGAAAACAGATCAATACACACCATCTTTTCGTCGATTATAAAGCTGCCTTCTGTAGCCCGATACGCCAAAAACTGTACGAGAATGAGGCCATGTCCGAGTTTGGAATTCCCACCAAGCTTATAAGTCTCTATAGGCTGACGCTGACTGACACGAAGTCTTCAGTGAAGATAGGCAAAGATCTTAGAGCGCCTTTTTACACCAAACAAGGATTTAGACAGGGCGACAGTCTATCGTGCGATCTCTTCAACATACTGTTGGAGATGATTATATGGAAAGCTGCAGTTAACACGTCTGCTCCCATCTTTAACAAAAGCCACATGTTGCTCGCATATGCAGATGACAAAGCCATCATAGGCAGAAAACTGTGAGCTGTTGTTGCAGCCTTCTCAAGCATCGAGAAGGCAGCAGCGAAAATGAGTCTGGTGGTAAAACAAAGTTATCGGTTTCAACGAACAAAGAGTCTACTCGTTTGGGACGTTGTGTGAACGTTGACAACTATAATTTTGAAGTGGTGGAAGAATTTATCTACCTCAGTTCCGCTGTAAAGAAAACGAATGATGTCAGCATGGAGATAAAGAAACGCATTAATATACAGCGATTGTGTTGACTGGGTCATGTTGTGCGGATGGATCCAAATGCTCCGGCACGAAAAGTTTACGACAACGAACTCGATGGACGGCGCAGAAGAGGGCGACCAAGACTCCGTGGGAAAGACCATGCTTTTGAAGTACTATCGAAACTTGGTGTGACGAATTGGATGAGGAGCGCAAAAGATTGAAGCGTTTGGAGTTATTTTCTATAGGCGGCGTATAATAGATAAGTATGTCTATTCCAGTCGCCACCTAAGAAGAAGAAGATTTTCACAAGCTTCTTATGAAGTGATTTTGTTTTTATCAGCAAAATCGTTCGCCATAGGCAGCAACACATGGAAATCGGACTGTAAGGATTATACATAAGAACCTCCCAACCAAGCCTCCGGAGTTTTTGCCGAATCAGCATCAATGTATGTGATTGGCGTTGCCCAGAGGAATACAATTGTTCTCCCATTGACTAAAGCTAGCCGCTATTGGGGGATTGATTTTTTCGGATGGTCCAATTATTGACAGTGCAGGTCCGATTGGATCATTGGGCTGTGGCTCATAGTAGAAGATTCCCTGCTAATTTCATTAAATGCACAACAAAATTTTTCCGATTGCCAATACTGGCTCGGACACCATTTGCGCCAGCTTGCTGGGATTCGACCAAGACCATTTTCGCTTGGCGTTGTCTTAAGTGACTCAATTTTCGTCATTTCTTGGGATTCGATGCATGATGTTGTTCGCGTTCACCCGTGCGGCATCCATAAATCTAATTTTTTTGTATCCAGTTTACTTCAAGCTGGTTTTTTTCAGTGTTTTCATCGAAACAGTGTTTGCATGGTGGTCAATTTTGATGACTTCTATTATTTTATCGACATTTTCGACAATTGGCCAGCCAGACATCAAAATTACCGGAACTTAATCGACGAAACCAAAATTGCACCTGATAGGCTGTTACAGTCTGAGTACAGTAAACAGTGTAAAAATAAACAAAATTGCGTTTCAGCTTCTATCAAAGGAAAACTGTAAAATATGGCAGCTTTTCTTTTTGCTGGTTTTAATCTTTGACGCGCTCTCAATGCTGAGTAAAATAATCACAAAACCTTCTGAGTAGTTTTTTAAGTACGAAATCGTGTCTTTCTAACGCCATCTAGCATAACCCGATTGCAATTATATACCGCAGGAAAGAGGGTGCTATCTGCTGGAAAAATAATGGATTTATATTTACTATATAGGTATATACCTCATACCAAGTGTCTGGCAGATTTACGTCTGAAAATGAAAATGGACTGCATTGCCACGCCCTTCAAGTACGTCCCATTCAAATTGACTGGTGCAGCATGAATCAATATTTCCTTCCCCATTTCTAAGCTACCGAAGTTGCAGCACTCATAGTGTGTTTATTTTATGCAATATTGAATAACAGCCGATCGATTCATCAGCGATATTCTGGCACTCTGCTTACTTTTTGATAACGCAAAATAACATTAATTAAACCTGTTTTAAGTCAGTTCACCTAAATTCCTGTGTCGGTTTAACAACACATAGCCTAAATAACCGTTTCCTGTAAACTACTGTGCGGTGAAATAAAAAAAAAGTATTGTCACTTAACAACACCCAAGAGTCTTGTTGTTTGTTTTCCTGATCCTTTTTTATAAATATTTTGTGTTTTTTACCGAAACCATACGGTTATTTTTGCCTTCTTTTTATTTCGCTGACAGGACAAACAACAACAGTCAGCTAACCAGGCACATACCGCTGTCAGGAACACATCCTGAACATCCTTACAACAACGAAAACAGTAGCAGCAGCATCAATGCGTGGCATGTCATTGCCAACCTATCTCAGCGAGTGTGTTGTTCATGTCGTTGTCAATATTGTCTAATCGAAAAAAAAATGTGAAACCACACTTGTGATTCCCACCCACTCACAAACCGCTCATCCTTATGGATGAAAGCAAAACCCTTTTATTTCAATCCTTCCCACCCACACAAGGGAGCACTTTCCTATATAGGATATATTCCTTGATTTTGTTTTCTTCTTGTTTCTCTTTATGTATGCAAAAATCACAATTTTTTACAATTTTTACTACAACACAGTGTCATGTTGCTGCTGCCGTTGCTGCTGATTTTGTTGTTGTTGTTTCTGCTGTCATTGCTGTTGATTATAACATTCGGGAGGAGGTGTGATTTTATAGCATTTTTATGTGTGCGTTGACATTTGTTGAACACATTCAAAATCGGGGACCCGCCGAAGATAGCAAAGTCTACAACAGCAAAAAATCACAATTGCAATTCGAGGCAAAACGAAAAAGGATAAAGCGTAACAAGGATACGAAATATGTTGGAATTTATTTTTATGATCAATTCCATCCTTTATGGCTCAAATGAATAGCATTCGTGCAACAAGTAGAAGAGATTTTTGTCTTATTGTGTGCGGCTTTGAGGTTTATACAAGAATCAAGTGTTTTATTGCTTGAGATGAATAATTTGACTGTGACCTGAAGAACGCTAGTTATGAATTCAATTTATCACAAATATATCACATAGCTTTCGAGCCATATGATAGGCTATGGAAGAGCGTAGTTAGCGCAGTATTGCAAAAGGAAAGTGATAAACTAGACTTACCTGTGTAAATTGCTCGTTCCAAATTCCTGAAAAAGAAAATTAATATTTATTATTATATTGTACATAATAAAATTAGGTAGCTATAAATTATACGATTTCTACGCCAATGTTGTCAACAATTGTTATAAGTATACATCACAGCACTGATTTGTCACATAAACTTGATTTTGTATAACATAGGTTTTGGTGTTTTGTTGTACAAAAGCTCAACAAAATCAGGAATCACTGATACCGGAACAAAGTAGAACAAAATGCTCACTGAATAACGATCCGATAGCTCAAACGCCATCTTTAAAATTTCGCTTACTGTTCGGAAAAGAGAAATAAATCTTGCACGAATACCTTAGAGTTACATTAGAGTTCGACCGAAATTCCTTTTCGAAATTCTAATACTAAAGCAGAGACAAATGATATAAATCTTGCACGACTACCTGTCACATTAGAGTTCCACCGAAATTCCTTTCGAAATTTTGAGGCTTGCGTGATCTAATATTTTGCTACTGCTTGTTTGCTCATAATAACCTGGTGACAAAATTTACAAAATTTCCAACGATTACAAGGGTTTAAATGCTAAAGCTGAGACAAATTAGATAAATCTTGCACAACTAATTGACACATTAGAGTTACACCGAAATTTCTTTCCAACATTTTGAGGCTTACGGGATCTAATATTTTTCTACTGCTTGTTCGTAATAACGTGGCGAAAATTTATGGAATTTCCAACAATTACAAAGGTCTAAATAAAAGGTGCCCCAACAAGAACGCAAGATGTAAATTTTAAATAAAACACAGATATTTAAAAGGAATCGTGAAACTTTATTATATCGTAAAGTAGACAGAATGAGGTTATGTATGGAACAACACATCGGGCAGATGACCGCCGCGGCTTTGCTGGCACACACGCGATCTTTTAATGAAATTTTCAATGACCATTTTGCATAAATGCTGCGGTATTTCATTAATGCAGCGTCCAATTTCCTCTTTTAAGACTTGAGTCGTCGTCGACTTATTCGCGTAAACCATCGACTTGAAAAAACCACAAAGAAAAAAGTCTAATGGTGTTAAATCGCACAATATAGGCGGCCAATTCTGGTCTCCAAAACGCGAAATAACACGACCGGCAATTGAATTGTTTCTCTGGCTATATGACATGTGGCGCCGTCTTGTTGAAACCACATGCCCTCCACATTCAGTTCTTCAGTTCTAGGCACTAAAAAACTGGTTATCATTTCACGATACCGAACGCCATTGACTGTTTGCGCTTGACATGCCTCATTCTCATAAAGAAAAAGGTCCAATGATTCCTCCAGCCCAAAATCCACACCACACAGTGACACGTTCAGGATGCATTTGCTTCTCGTGAATCACTCGAGGATTTTCCTTACCCCAAATGCGACAATTCTGCCTATAGCCATAACCTATAGCCTAAGCCATCAAGTTGGAAATGCGCCTCGTCACTGAAGATGATTTTATCGGCAAAATCAGCATTTTCGTGTTGTCTCTCCAATACCCAATTAACGAACTCCCTTCGCTGTAGCCGCAAAACTTTCACCATTTTGGTAAAACAATTTCGCAATGAGAATGCGTTGTTCATTCGTGTAGTGCTCCATTTTTACTAACCTCGTATCTTCTACTAGCAAACAATAACAATTGTTCAAATGTCAAACAATGACACTTCGAATGGCGCCAAACTTAAATCTTGCGTTCTTGTTGAGACACCCTTTACTAAAGTTGAGGCAAATGACCAATTTTTAGGATAATATTTACTAAGAGGCTGAACCCAAAACCAATCGACCTGACGTATATGTATATGGGTCAGTAGTTTGAAAAAGATTATTTTGATGAAAAACGGCAACTTAAATAATATAAAATATTTTAATTTGAACCATCAAAAGTAAACGATTTCAGTGAACTTGTAAACATCAAAATAAAAAAAAAATGGTAAACATCATTTAACTCAATATTTCCATTTGAAAAGTCCCAGTTCAACCAATATTAAAGCCGGGGTAAATTCTGTTCTGGGGGAGTCTGCTTCTTTGTTTAAGACTGTAAAATATTAGGTATCATAATTTAAACAAGGCCGTACGAGCTGTCAAGACGAACACCATAGTGAACGACCTGTTGAGGTGTCCACGCCAGACACGGTTAAGATAATCCACAAAATGGTATTGGATGATCGCCGGCTGAAAGTGCGTGAGCTGACTGAAATGATAGTCAGTTCAAAAAGTGCTATACATCGTATATTGACCGAAGATTTGAAGATGGCAAAGCTCAGCGCAAGATGAGTGCCGCGTTTGCTTCCATTAGAGCAAAAACAGCGCAATAAAGATGCTTCAATAGAGTGTTAAATGATGTTTTACCGCAATAAAGACGAAGTTTTGCATTGATTTACAACCATGGACAAGACATGGCTCCACCACTTCACACCTAAGGCAAAGGAACAGTAAAAGCAGTGGACTGGAATAGGAAAATCGTGTCCAAAGAAGGCAAAGATGGTTCCATCTGCAGACAGGGTGAGGGCGTCTGTTTTTTGAGATGGGCATGGAATTATTTTTATTGAAAGGAAGGAAGAACCATCCATGGTGAATATTATGCTAACTTATTGCAGCGCTTAAGTAAAGAAATTGTAGAAAAGAGCCGAATTTGGCGCAGGAAAAAGTGCTGTTTCACCAAAACAACGTCCCAGTTTACACAACCATTATTGCGATGGCCACAATTAATGAATTAAAAAGTCCGAATTGCTTCATCACTCACTTTATTCACCAGATTTAGTTTCCGCGGACTATTTTCTGTTCCCAAACTGAAAAAAAATCGCTGTGTGGTAAAAGATTTGCCAACAATGAAGAGGTAAAGTCCGCAGTTGATGGCTATTTTAAGAAGTTTGACAACTCTTCCTATAAACCGGGTATAGAAGCTATTGAATATCGCTGGAAAACGTGAGAAAGAGATTATATTGAAAAATAAAGAGAATTTTCCTCAACTTTTTTGTGTCTTCGTTGTTAGGTCGCATAGTTTTGGGACCGCCCTTGCAGATGAGATTTCGCTGTCGAAAAACTACTCACATAGTTTTGTGACCCCTTTGAGCTCGCGTTAAAGATTGGCGTCGCCAAAGAGAAAACATGTCATTTTCCTATAGAATTTCTTCTACAGGGTATCCGTCGGAAAGGTATACTACTTTGTTTTGCAGCTATTTTGGTAAACAATTCGACGCCGTGTTCAGGAGCTTTTCAAAGAACAACTTAGGCCACAATTTTGCACAAGGATTTGCATTTGTTTCCATTTAGGATTCAGTTAACACAAGAGCTTCTTGCACAAGACCATTTACGCCGCCGTACATATGCTAATAGGATGTTACAACTCGCCCATGACAACACCGATTTTCATGAAAAAATCATAATGAGTGACGAGGAATGGATATGTGAATAAACAGAATAGTCGGTTCTGGGCAATGGAAAACCCTCAAATTATTCATCAGTCACCTTTGCATCCATTAAAAGTGACATTCTGGTGTGCAATTTGGTCAGGAGGAATCATTGGACCTGACTTCTTTGAAACTGAAAACGACGTAACGGTAACTATCAATGGGGAGCGATATCGTGATATGATTGAAAACTTTTTAACGCCACAACTGTATGCTTTGGGCTTGGTTAACATGTGGTATCAACAAGACGACGCCACATCACATTACAGCCAGGATTACAATGGAATTACTGCGAGACCTCTTTCCACAACAAGTTATTTCAAGAAATGGTGATGTTTATTGGCCTCCACGGCCGTCTGATTTGATTGCTCCGGACTTCTTTTTGTGGGCATATCTGAAAAGCAAGGTTTATGCAAGGTTTATTTGAGCAACTCAAATAAAATATTCGTGATGAAACTAATGAAATACCGCGTGAAATGTGTGGGAATTATGATGAAAAATGTGCTCAAAAGGGCTCAATCAAATTTATCAATAAAAGATCCATTCTCTTTTATTTAATCAAAAATTATAAACAAACAAGGTAGTATACCTTCCCGACGGACAACCTGTATAAAGACGATGGTACAATCTAGGCGGCTGAGTAGTGTTCATGGTTCACTAATACTCAATTTTGATTTCGCCAATTCTGTTCACTTAATTTTGATTTGGAAAAGATTTGAAAAAGTCAATTGTCGAAAATGTCGACAACATAATGGAAATCGTCTAGCCTGACAAACATGCAAACACTATTTCGATTGCGCGGGAGCTAAACATTGCAGAAAAGAATTTTGAATAACTTGAGTAAGACTGGGTACAAAAAGAAGCTCCTTGCCACACGAGTTAATCCAAAAAAAAACATGAATCGAATTTCCATCTGTCAATCGATCCAAAATCAAATCAGCAGTTTGATTGGGAAGTTCTTATGCATCCACATTATAGTCCAGAGATGCCACCAAGTGATTGTTAGCTATTCCTGTCTATAATGAATGATTTTGCTGTTGAAAATTTCGCCAGAACAAACGTTTGTGAAAATCGTTTGTCCCAGTTTTTTGCCAATAAGAACGAGGACCTTTAGCAATAATTTATCAAAGATAATCATGCATATTTCACTCAAATCGGATAAATATGACTATGCTAAATATATTTTTCAATGTCATGCAGAGATAATGGATTTATTTTACCACTGCCTTACATTTCAAACAACAATTTTGTGATAGCATAAAAAAAATGTGTAAAACGCCTCCTCTAAGGAACCGCCATGAATGGGAAATACAGCCAAATGCGATACAATTCCTACCTATTGTCACCTATTGATATAAATTCAGCTCAACAAATCTGTACCGTGTATTCTTATTTGTTACTGAAATCTACTTAGTAATTTCATTAAAGTGTTATCCTTCCCCAGGACAATTATTCAAATTTATCAAAAATTATACATTCATCCACGTGACTGTGTCGCCCATTATTACGCCAGTAAGCCACATCGTACTCTCTAATAAAATCTCAGCTCATCAAAACTGTTGCACTCGCCAGCCCCTCCCAATTCCAACATTTGCATACTCACTCAATGTTAAGTTACCGAAAAGGAAAAAGACCAACTAAAATTTATGTTAATTTTTTCAGGTTTCTGGTTATATTAAGTACACACGATAGCATGCATAATTAGGGTCAAGGTCACCGTAAATATGGACGAATACAAACCAACGAACGAACGAACGAATGAATGAATGAAGTTCATAATTCCAAATGATAACTTCATCATCACAAGCTCAACAATGCAGTTCCACAACAGAAAACAACGACAACAAGGAAAAAGAAAAAAACAACCACAAAGGAATGAATCCTAATTCTTATGCTGCCACCGTTGCTGTTATTGTTGTTGGTCTTGTTATATTTTAGCATAATGATAAGACTGCCAGCCACTGTGCAGCAACATTGAAGTGAAATGAGACCAACAGCACAGAAGAAGAACAAGAAAAAAAAATGTAAACAAAACATTAAAAAAACACCTTAACGGCAGCAGCAAAAACCAAAAGAAAACGTCAAAAATTATGCGCATAATCAACAATGGCAGAAATGCAAGAAAAATATTTAACCAGCCAAAAGAATCGGGGACTCAAGGAAACAATACAAAAAAAAAAAAAACACTAAATAAAAATTTATTTATTTATACTGATGGAAAAGTGAGTGAGTGAAATGTGGCATAGAATGGATGGATTGACTGAATATCATTATCGAACAGCTTAAGCAGACATATCGACGGACTGTCATGCAGACTTTAAAGTCGAGTCAAAATTGTAAGCGGCGGTGGGGAGAATTTTCGAGTTTTAACCGGCGCAGTTGTCAACTCAACCTCGGCAGATACTAAAAAATAAACTCTTATAAGTATTATTAAAAGGGAAATGCCAAATCGGGTTGAAAATTAACGTCGATTTGATAATATTCGAGCAATGACAAATTTACAACTTTGGATTTTTGATTGCTATTTAAAGGGTGTCCCAACAAGAACGCAAGATATAAATTTGGCGCCATTCGAAGTGTCATTGTCTGACATTCGAACAATTGTTATTGTTTGCTAGTAGAAGGTACGAGGTTAGTAAAAATGAAGAGCTACAGGAATGAACAACGCATTCTCATTGTGAAATTGTTTTAGCAAAATGGTGAAAGTTTTGCGGTTACAGTTCGCAAATTGCCATCAATTTGGGGTCACAATAATGCTCCAAAAGAGTCAACTGTAAAGAGATTAATGGATAAATTTGCCAAAACTGAGTCTGTTAGTGATATAAAGACAACAACGCGCCTTCGACCAGGTCGATCGACCGAAAATGCCGCACATGTACGTGATGATGTCGCTCAAACTTCATCCACCTCAATTCGACACCGAGCTCAGCAAATTGGTGTCCCCAAATCCACTAAGCAGCGAATTTTGACGAAAGATTTGCATCTTCAGGCATACAAAGTTCAATTGATTCAGGAACTGAAGCCAGCTGACCATGGACAGCGAAGGGACAGCGAAGGAGTTCGTTAATTGGGTATTGGAGAAACAACATGAAAATGCTGATTTTGCCGATAAAATCATCTTTAGCGACGGGGCCCATTTCCATCTTGATGGCTTCGTCAATAGGCAGAATTGTCGCATTTGGGAAGATGAGGAGGAAAATGCTCGAGTAATTCACGAGAAGCAAATGCATCCTCAACGTGTCACTGTGTGGTGTAGATTTTGGGCTGGAGGAATCATTGGACCTTTCTTTTATGAAAATATGGCATGTCAGGCTCAAACAGTCAATAGTGTTCGGTATCGTGAAATGATAACCAGGTTTTTCGTGCTTAGAATTGAAGAAATGAATGTGGAGGGCATGTGGTTTCAACAAGACGGCGCCACATGTCATACAGCCAGAGAAACAATTCAATTGCTGGGTCAGTCATTTCCCAGTTGTGTTATTTCGCGTTTTGGAGACCTGAATTGGCCGACTAAATCGTGCGATTTAACACCATTAGACTTTTTCTTTGGGGTTTTTTGAAGTCGATGGTTTACGCGAATAAGCCGACGACGACTGAAGTCTTAAAAGAGGAAATTAGGCTACTTTATCTACTTTATGATATAATAAAGTTTCACGATTTTCTTTTTAATGTTTTATTTAAAATTTAAATCTTGCGCTCTTGTTGGGACACCCTTTATTTGAGAGTAACTAGAACTCTTTGCAAATTTCCCAAGCCAAAGCAGATTGAAATATAAGGTCGGTGTATTACTATTCGCTCAATGATAAATTTATAATTTTAACGTTTTGGTTATTATTTTATTGGGAGTGATTAGAACTCTTGGCAAAATTTCCAAAGCAACTCAAGGTTTTAGATCTGCAGCGGAGTTTTCCCTAGCAATGACATTGAACATACGTCTATGCGCAGTTAACGTTGAAAGGTGACTGGTTTGAGAAACCTAGATGGAATGCTAATGTCTGTTATAGAAATTTAACTTTCATACCAGCAGGGTCATTGGCTGCCTCCTACATGGGATCGCATGCGATGCCATAATAAGCCCACTCATCTTAAACGGAAATTATTAAAATAAAGAAATGAAATTAACAAAATATCAGCGGTCCCAGCAAATGCTATATGAGTGTCCTAATTTAAAAATATGCACCCGGAATTTCCGAACAGTTTGAAAAAAAAAAAAATAACGCTGCTACCCTATTGATGGAAGACATTGATAAATATGAACCTAACATTATTGTCGCCCAGATACCGCGCTGTCATACAGATAGACATGAATTCAGATTTGGCGGATATGTAGGGGGTCAGATGTTTAGAAATATACTCTCGCGGTTAGTAGGTCGGCCTCAAAACCAGCCGACCTAACAAAGAAGTTGGGAAAATTTTTCTTAATTGTTCAACATAATATCTTTTTAGCTCGGCACTCTTTTTGTCGGCACACTATTCTTGCTGTTAGTAAGAACTGCCAAACTCCTTAAAATAGCCATCAACCGCAGACTTCACATCTTCATTGTTGGCAAATCTTTTACAATCGAGCCACTGTTTCAAGTTTGGAAATAGAAAATGGTCACAGGAAGCTAAATCTGACGAATAAGGCGCGTGATGAAACAATTCAAACTATAATTCAATCACTTTGGTTATCGCAACAGTGGATGTGTGAACTGAAGCATTGACTTGATGAGACAACATTTTCTTTTTCATCAAATGCGGTCTTTTCCCATAATTTCATCACCTAAACGCTGCGATGAATTAGCATAATACTCTCCGTTGATGGGTTTTCCTTTCTGAAGATAACGAATAAAAATAAAAATAATCCCATGCGCATCCTAAGAAACAGACGCCATGACCTTGCCTGCAGATATAACCGCCTTCGCCTTTTTTCAACACGATTCTCCCATTCCAGTCCACTGCTTTGACTCTCAAGTGTGAACCCATGTCCCGTCTATGGTTATTAATCGACTCAAAAATTCGGCTTTATTGCGGTAAAACCTCGCTGCAATAAATTAGCATAATATTCGCCGTTGATGGGTTTCCCTTTCTGAAGATAATTAATAGAAATGAAAATAATCCCATGCGCATCCCAAGAAACAGACGCCATGTCCTTGCCCGCAGATATAACGTTCTGCGCCTTTTTTGAATACGATTCTCCCAATCCAGTCCATTACTTTGATTGTTCTTTTGTCTCGGGCGTGAAGTGATGGACCCATGTTTCATCCATGATTATTAATCGACGCAAAATTTCGGTTTCATTGCGGCAAAACTTCGTCAAACACTCTACTGAAATATATTCATGACGCTGCTTTTGCTCTATTGAAGGCAAACGCGGCACCCATTTTGCGCACAGCTTTCTCATCTTCAAATCTTCCGCCAATATACGAGGTATTGCACTTTTTTAAACGTCTATTATTTCAGCTAGATTACGCACCTTCAGTAGACGATCATCCAATACCATTTTGTGGATTTTCTTAACCGTGTCTGGCGTGAACACCTAAATTGCTTGATCAGTATGGTGTTGGCTACCTCTTGGCAGCTCGTACGACCTCGTTTGAACTCTGCTACCTAATATTTTACAGTCGTAAACGAAGGAGTAGACTCCTCCAGAGTAGAATCTAGTTCGGCTTTAATATTGGTTGGACTGAGACCTTTCAAATGAAAATAATAAATTACATAACGGTGACAATTTTGTCCATGTTTACAAATTCACTGAAATCGTGTACTTTTGATGACTCAAATAAAAATTCTAAACAACGTGGCACCTTGAAACTTAAACATATGTTTTTCTAGTATATACCCATACGTCAGGTCGGCTAGTTTTGAGGTCGTCCTCGTAAGACCTTTAACCACACACCTTGGTGGAAGACAAACCAGAGGATATCGAAGATACATTTTATAGGTGTCTAGAGGAAACATACGACCACTGCCCAGACAATTACATCAAAATTATTTTGGTAGATTTTAATACCCAAATAAAAACGAAAGATCTTCCTAGTCCAACAATTGGAAAATTCAGTCTGCTTAGAAACAACTACGAAAAATAATTCACAACAGTTTCTTTCGACACGACGTGGAACAAGGTAGGGTATAGAACTCGATTTTTATATACTGGTAAAGATATCCACATGACTCGGAATATGGTAGAATATAGAACTAGACTTTTATATAAAGACATTCACAAGGGTCCCGTACCCTTACCCGTACCCTCTCAGCCGCGTTCCGGTACTTGTTCATGGTACTATACATGGCAATGCTGCAGCCGAATGTAACGCATGTTGTAGGGAAACTTTCTAAGAAGATGAAGAGATGCAAACTATTTTTTAACCGGACAAAAGAGTGGGAGAGCAGCGATATTCAAAGGTGCGGGGATAGAATTGAAGCCTAACATTTCTAAAGAAATGTAAAAGTTGAAGATAATGACTCGAAGTTCCCCTCCTGTAAGAGAAAAAGGTGGAAATCTGGCAGAATGTACTGCAATGGTACAAATAATAATTTTATAAGTTACCAGTTCCGGATGCCAGCACAATCGAAAAATTCAAGCCAATTATAGACGATAATATTTACTTCCCAGCAAGGGCCAATCAATGTCACCAATATTACGGCTTAAGAGCAACAAACCTACGACTGACCTGCGTCAGCTCCCAAACAATATTTGGGTTAATGAATTTATGCCCGAAGACTGGAATTATTACCGTTGCATTGTTTCTTGGTTTCTGTGTGAGATCTATCTTACCCATCGTTTATAATGCAGTCAGCAAGACCTTATAAACAATTGTTAAGAATCCGTTACGGTGATATTTGTCACCGAAGATTCTCTTAATGCCAATTTAAAAGGTTTGAGGACAAAAGCATAACACATATTTTCCGAAGGTGAATCCATTCATAAACACTGTAGGAGAATAAATATTGATTAAGAACACCGGATCGTTTTAGGCATACAAATCGTTGTGTTTTACAAACACATGAAATTATATTCAAGGATATGTGTATTTGTAGAATTCAATGGGATGAAATTTTGGCTCAAACACCAATGACATGTCTTCCATATTTGAAGTTATGGAAATAATTTCATGAAACTTTATTTAAAATCTTCTTCTACAATGATAAAAAAGAAGATGACGTGAACGCGTAATTTTCCAGTTTAATTTATGCGCAGAATCTTTCATCTCCTCGCCACTTTTGTTAAGATGTTTTCTTCAAAAATTCTGAATTTTAATTAAACTGCATGAATGACGACGACGCATGCGCAACGCATGTACGCAGGGTTTTTTTTTGGCATAAATTACGTATTTTTAGATGGTTTTTTTTTCTCAGCTAATGTTAAGCGTGCACACTGGTGTCTAGGTATGTTTGATTAGGCGCCATCTATGCACAAGTAATTACCAATTCTAATGTTATGTTAATTTTTGTGTGCGAACGAGCGAGTTTTGAGTGTCTCAATTGTTGCTGAAAATCATTTGATTAACTTTCCGATATAGTCGCAATGGACGAGGTCGTGCCCGTGGCAGGCACGAATACCTGGGTTCATGAATATGTTATTGACTTTTGAGCAACAGGATGCTCTCTTGCTTTGATTTTCTATAGGAAACTGATGCAATTTGTAGATTACTGTTTTAATAATGTTATTAGTTGCTGAGTAAAGGGAGACCCAGAGCCTGAATTTATATTTTTAATACAACGAGAAAATGTTATATGAATTTTGCATACAGGAAATCGTTTCTTCGGATGAGTCAAGAGTCACTGATTGTGTTTCTTCAAAATTAATAACAAAGTCAGGGTATTCATAGTACAAAATTTGTTTGGTAATTCCTATTGATAAACGCGGGTGATTGTGATTTTTCTTGGACAAAAAAAGTTAACTTCTTTGAAAGCCAAAATATCTTAGTTAAATTTCCAAGTGTACTAGACTTTGGCCCTTCAAATTCATTTTTTCTGTTCTTATCTTAAAATGAGACGTAAATAAACAGCCGTGTTGCCCCGTTCTGCATATTTGAAAATATACCATATTGGTTTCTTTAACATAACATGGGTCAAGAAAAAAGACCATCTCCCGAAGGGACTAAGGTTGATATCATTTCTTACGGCAAAAAATTGCCACAGTCTATTGCAACAAACTCCCTCTCAATCACTATGGCAATGGCAACTGTCACAAAAATTCTTCTCCGTTAACAAAGATCGCCTTCAAATAAACCCTGCGGTGATGAAAAATATCACATTGCACCTGAGAAAAAAGATGCTGCACACATGGCAATGCTGCAGCCAAGTGTAACGTATGAAACGGGGAAACACTATAAGAAGCAAAAATAGAAGCAGATCGTCCATTAAATCGAAGAAATGGTTGTGTAGACAAAGAATATAGAAAGTAACAGTAAGGTAGGTGAATCGCACAATTTTTCCAAAAGTTTGGAAGTAAGTAAGAGACTACATTCGTGATGAAACTGATGGAAATCTGATCACCCAAAATGTGCTTCAAATATACAGAGAAAACTTCTAGAAATTGCCAGTTGTGGAAGGCATTTCAAGCGATGAAGTCACACCAAATTTTGGAGAAGGCGAATGAAAAACAAACCTAAAGGCGCCGATGGCCTGCTTACAGATCTGGTTACGATCGATGAACTGATGATTAGCATACATCTGATCATAAACTAAATTTATTATATTATACTCATATCATAGATCACAAATCAAATGTGTAGAACAATGACAAATGTATGTGCTGAATACTGCCGGATCAATATCTTATTTATCGCTTATAAAATCTTGTAGGGTATGCTAAGTGACGATCTAAATCCTATCCAATCTTAACTGAAAGGGCGCTATCAATATATATATAATACCGCAGAGATCTGAGTTTTCGAAGTTAATATGAATTTTCTATATGACGCTGGTCGATATGAAGCCTTCAGTCTTGAGAGGCAGCAATTGTTTGCGCTATTTGACAGGCAGCAATTGTTTGCGCTATTTGACAGGCAGCAATTGTTTGCGCTATTGTTTGAAACCATAGACGAGACAGTCAAGCAATCTCTTCAACTTACTTTTGGAGACAAAAAAAAAGAAAAACAGCAGTGAACACCACTGCCACAACATTTAACAAAACGATATCAGTCAGTTCTCTAGGATGAAGGATCTGTACTGATTTGTGTTGCAAACAAATAACTCCTATCTACTCCTACCTATTGCCAAGGAAATGACAAATTAAGGACATCGTCAAAGAAAACTATGGTGGTGTAAGCATATCCTTCCGAACGCGAGCGAACTTCTTTAGTAAGGAAATTGCACAAAATTAGTTCAGCAGAATAAACTGGTCCATACAAGGATACCGTAGAAAAATGTGAATTTAAAATTACATATCCATTTAGTGGTATCAAATCCACCAGTCTGGCAAGGCTGTCAACTGTTAAGTACCTGCCATTTTAAGTGTTATTTATTTAGTGAAAGATTTGCCATTTACGAATATGAATCGTTTAACAACCGAAGAACTCGTAAAAATAGTTAAAAATTATTACAAAAGTGGTGATTCAAACGTGGACACTTTTCGTGCATTACGGAGTGATTAAGGTCGTCATAATCGATCTACTGTGCGAGGAATTGGTAAGATTGTAAAGAAATTTGGAGAGACTGGAAGTATTATAGATGTGGTCACGCCTGTGCATCATCGCAACGTACCCACTGCCAAAAATATTGCTTTCACGACGTTCTCAGCAATTGGGCCTATCTAATGGCTCATTATGGCGTACTTTGCATTTGGAATTCCACCTCCATCCATATAGAGTCCAACTCACACAACAATTAAAGACGGTTGACCATTCACAACGGCGTAGATATGCTGATTGGATGCTACAGCAACAGGATTTCAATGGTGATTTTTTTAACAAAATTTTCTTTGGCGATGAAGCTCAAGCAAAATTATCGCATATGGGGCTCAGAAAATCCAGAAATGATTGGGGAAAAGTTATTGCATACGGAAATAGTGCCTGTTTTGCTGCGCATTGCGGACTGGGCCGTATTTTTTAGGAAGTGATGCTGAAGAAACCGTTACCGTCAACTCAGAGCGCTATGATAACCGACTTTTCTTGGCTTGAAATTGAAGACTATGAATTGGACAATATGTGGTGTCAACAAGATGGTGCCATGTCCCACGCAACACCGCCGATTTTGGCTTTATTGCATGAGAAGTTTCCAGAAAGTATAATTTAACGTTTTGGCTACGTCAATTATCCACCAAGATCATCCGATATCACGCCGTTATATAATTTTTGTGGTTACGTCAAAGACCGTGTTTAGGCGGATAATCCTCAAAAGTTGCAGCAACATTCGCCAAGTTATCGCCGAGATACCGCCTGAAATGTGCGAAGAAATGGTTGAAAACTACTTCAAAAAGATCCACTGCTGCAACCAATCCATAGGCGGCTAATAAAATAACTTTGATTTGATCATGGTTGTAGAATAATAAGCAAATAATTAAGAATTTTATCTCAAAGCGGTTTAAGTCATCATTGTATGTGTGAGAAGAACGTGATATGTCCACTTACCTTGGCGTGTACCGACACCACGAAGGCGGTTTCTTAAAAAAGTAACGGAGTTCTTCAATAATTTGCTTTTAATTAACGAATGAAATACAAAGTTGTTAAAAAAAGTACCGAAAATTTGCAATTTCTCTACATGTGCGTCTGCCTACGACTATAATATGTTTCGGTGAAAAATTCAGTCTCCTTTTTCGAGAGGTTAAGCCTCAGTCGTTGCTTTCAAAAGATATATAAATCTCCATAGATTTGTATTACAGTCAAGAACACTTGCATATATTTGTTCAGGGTCTCAGGTGATTTTTACTGGACGTTACAAACTTTGCGCATCCCTCGCAGAATATTAATTGACAGAAACCCGATAAAGTCATCGATAATATAAATATATAGTTGTAAAGAAACCATTTATAATTGTGGGTGTAGTTAATAACAATTTCTAAAAAAAATAAAATAACTTTTATTCGAAAACTTGAAAAGAAAGCCGAAACATTAAGTATAAGTAGGGGGTTACAGTCCACGGACCTCTAGTGTGACCAATAGAAAAATTGATCAAGTATTTGTGACTTTTCCTAATCTCTCTACCATTTATAAGTTGGAAGTTGCCAGATACTTGCATCTGGCAACTCTTTCCATTTCGTGCGCTCTAATAATAGGATATATGCGAGGGTGGTCTCAAAACTAGTCGAAAATTTGGGAAAAATTTTTTATTATTTTTCAACATAATCTCCTTTTAGCTCGATACATTTTTTCCAACGATATTCAATAGCTTCTATACCCTGTTTATAGTAAGAACTGTCTAACTCCTTGAAATAGCCATCAATGGCAGACTCCAACTCTCCATTGTTGGCAAATCTTTTACCACGGAGTCATTGTTCCAAGTTTGGAAATAGAAAATAGTCCGAGGAAGCTAAATGTGGCGAATAAGGTGCGTGGTGAAGTAAATTTAACTTTAATTCATTAATTTTGGCTATCGCTATAGTGGATGTGTGAACTAGAGCATTGCACAATTTCATTACCTAAACACTGCAATAAATTTGCATAATAATCACCGTTGACGATTTTTTCCATTCCGTAGATAATTAATAAAAATAATCCCTTGCGCATCCCAAAAAAACAGACGCCATGACCTTTCCTGCAGATGGGACCGTCTTCGCTTTTTTTTGGATGCGATCCTCCCATTCCAGTCTTCTGTCTTGACTCTTCCTTTGTCTCAGATATGAAATGGTGGGCCCAAGTCTCATTCATGGTTATAAATCGATGGAAAAATTCGGCTTTATTGCGGTAAAACATCGCCAACCACTCTACTGAAATGTATTCACGACGCTGTGTTTGCTCTATTTAAAGAAAGCGCGGCACCCATCTTGCGCACAGCTTTCAGTGTACGATGTATAGGACTTTTAAAATGCCTGTCATCTCAGCTAACTCATGCACCTTTAGCCGGTGATCGTCCAATACTATAGGGTGGCGCATAAGCAACGTTAAGATTTGATCAGCGAATACATTTTTTGTTTAAGTCTTTTTTTCGTCTCTTTATAGAATTAACTAAATAATATTTGGGAAATTTATGATGGAAAGGCTCAGTGCAAAACAAAGAACCAAAGTTGTTCAATTTTACTTTGAAAGTCAGCACTCGGTTATTCACAAATTCAGAAATTTCTTTCATGTTCGAAATGCTTCTAGCGCTCCAACAATTTACCGATTGGTTCAGCGTTTTGGGCAACAAGGGGCTGTCTGTGCTGGAAGACCGAGTGCAGTTTGAAATGAAGTGACCATTGCTCGAGTGCAAACAAGTATTGAGGAAAACCCGAAACTTCCACCAGGTGACGTTCTCAGCAGTTAGAGATGTCTAAGCGGTCTATGCAAAGAATTTTACATATGTTACATCTTTTCCCATATAAGATGCAATTGGTTCACAAATTGAAACCAAATGATGCACAAGAACGCATTCAACATAGTCGCCGTTAACGTTACTTATGCGCCACCCTTTAGTTTGTGGATTTTCTTAACCCTGTCCGGCGTGGAGACCTTAATTGATCTACTGTTACGGTGTTCATCTTGGCAACTAGTATTGCCTCGTTTAAACTCTGCTACCCAATATGTATATACAGTCGTAAACGAAGGAGCAGACTCATCCAGATTAGAATCTAGCTCGGCTTTAATATTGGTTGGACTGAAACCTTTCAAATGGAAATATTGAATTACATAAAGGTGACTAATTTTTTTGATGTCTACAAATTCCTTGAAATCTTTTACCTTTAATGGCTCACATAAAAATGCTAAACAAATTGGCGCTTTGAAACTTAAATCATATGTTTTATAAAGTTGCCACTTTTCATCAAAATAATTTTTTTCTAATTAATTTTAATACATCAGGCGGCCAGTTTTGGGACCGCTCTTGTAAATATTATAAATATATTATAAATATATATTCCAATTCAATTTTCCTAGGAAATATGAGATAAATCGCCATATTACGTAAGAAGAAAACGTTTTTGCCACTCCCACCTATCCAACGACGATCCCGTAGCTTTAAAAAAAATTGTTGTTGGATGGTAAATAATCATCGGTCTGGTCGAATTCGTTTATACTTCTGATAGTTTATGCCAGAAGGAATACAATTGGAGTTTTGAAATTTGGATTTTTTTTCGAAATTAAATTACTTTAATGTTCGAAAGGCTTAAATCACACTACGGCTGGATTTTTGATTTGAGAATTGCGGATTTTTTAAGGCGAGTGATTTAAAATCATTGTGTTTTTTCATAGGTTGAATTGGCTGGTTCAATAGTAATCGCGTAAACAACAGTGACTTGTCTACTACTTATGTGGACTCAGCTTTAAACATTCCCATAAAATTATTCCTAAATATTTCTTTCAGTGCATGTGCACTTTATTTTATTCCTTCCTTGGACTAGCTTTGTAGCTTTGGACTTAATTGTTATGCGAACTGTTCCTCTGCAGACTTTTGTATTAATTTGAATTTTTTTCTTTTTTTCCATTCATTTCATGAGGCAGCGCCCGACACTTGTTCGGTTGTTTCCATTTGACCCACTGAACTACTGAGAGTGTAAAGTCGGTGCAACTTGTTGTACCGGAGGAGTGAATGAGTAACTGAGTCCAACTGTTCTCGACTGGGTTCTGAGTCGGAAGACAATAAAATCTTTCAATATGTATGAGTAAACATTGTGTTTGGTTTTATTGTTATTATGGCTAAATAATGAATAATTAATATTTTGTCTTATATTTATACACAAATGGACGCTCCGACAGACGGATGGATGGGCGTTTAGCTGGCTGTTTACCGGCCGACAATGTACTACGGCTGCTCTGGGTTTCCTTGTGTGTTTACACGTATTTGTTTATATCATTTCGTATGCGTTTCATAATATTTTTTCTTTCAAATTGAGCGGGTTATGTAGCAGTTGGTCCCTCGTCTGTTATCCCTGATGATCATTAATTATGGTGCTGCCTGGCTGAGTCAGTGGTGGGCACTGTTGTGATTTTCATTTTCAATTATGAATAATTCAGTTTGTGGTTCACTCGATTTTAACCATTTATAATGCCGCCGCTGCCGCCACCGCCGCTGCTGTCTCAATTTGTTGTCTTTTCCGTCATGGCCACTGTCATCATTATGGGTGTTAACACTCTGAAATCAATTCGATCATAATTTCTCATTTCGCTTCTGTTAGATGCGAGGGTACACGACGAACGCGTAGTCTGCTTTGCATTATGCATTACAATTGTCGCTTCCCAAAGTGTCAATCATTGGCCAGGCCGCCGACGGATTGGCTTGCCGACTTGCCTTCTTGCTGGCGTGTTGGCGGCTTTCTAAGGTGTTCAGGAACATATGTTGTTTTAATTACACATCGCTTTATTTGGCGAGTGATGTGCATAATGTTACGCGCAATTTTTTTTTTTCTTCTTCTTTCCAGTAAAATCCATAACAATCAGTTGATTTTCTATAGAATTCTCAATGATATGGCATGAAAGTGTAATAATGGGATGAACATTGTAAAGGAAATGCGTTGAATGCATTGGAATAGTTGGCTTCTTTTATGGAATTGTATGTCAATTGCACTGCATAGCACGATAATGGCAATTGTAATGTATACTGTGTAAACATTCATCATTCATAACTATATTTGATGGGGCAACAATTGCAGGATGCCGAAGATATAAAATATTTGATATTCAGTGATATAGCAAAAGTTAAATAAAAACTAGGTTTAAACTATAGTTTAAAGATTTTTAAACTATACGCCTTTTGAATCGGAAAATGTTATGTTTCTAATGCGAGAGATGAGGTGTTCTTAAGCTGACTTAAAATGCTGCTTCTCTTAAAATTAAGGAAAGATTTATGTCCTCATGGAATAAGGATATGTTGCATTGAAAAATATCTTTTAAAGGGTAATATAGAAAAAGTGCATATCTAATATTTTCTTAAAATTTTGCACCCAGTTAATAACAGATTACATTTTCAGATGAATTAAGAAATAACAGACTTATTTATTTATTTATTTCAAATATTAATGTCCCAACACAATAAGGTTATATGGACCATAGAATATAAGTAGAATTATTACAAAAAAAATTATATTATTGTTATTTTTACAGTTTTTGAAACCAAGGTTTAAATCAGTTTAAATAAATTAATTTCGTTTAGAAATTGTTTAACATTTTCAAAATTTACATCGCTTGAGAGGACTTGAATGTTGTTTATCTTGAATTTTCTTCGTTTTTCACGCAGTCATTAAATAAATGCGAAACGCTCATAATTTCACCGCAGGTGCACAATGGAGACTGACTTTTCTCAATAATATATTTATGTGAAAAATTACAATGCCCAATTTTAAGTCTCGTATATTTAATAAAATCAGTGTTGGATATTCTGGGGCTTTTGAATTTGTGTATTATATTTTTTTGGATTGCATATAGTTTGGAGTCATTATTACTATTCCAAGAGATCAAAAATATATTCTGAGATTTGCCGTTTGTAGTTCGAAAATTTATATAATAACAGACTTATATAATATAAACACATAAGGAAAAAATCCTAGTTAACTTCTATAACACAAAGACTTTCACAAAGAATTTTCAAAGTCACGAAGTCACTGCATTCAAATTTCATGCACTACAATTTCTCAAAAATGCAGCAAAATATGAATTTTTTGTTACAAAATATTTTAAAAATTTATCGCAGAAATGAAAAGACGAAAAAAATGCTCTGAAGATCGAGATTAAAAATATCCACAAATAATAATATCAATTTCGATAATGACTTCAATTTTTAACGGTATTTCCTGTACGTCATCATCCTCTAGCTATTTTCCTTCCAAAAAAAAACTATGAACTTTACTTTTCGTTTCTTTCTTTGTTTCTCTGCCGAACTATTACAATTTTTTGTGGTAAGAAAGCAACAAGAGAATAATGAAGAATAGGAAATACAATTACAATAGTGGTCTACAACTTGGGGAAAAATTGCCTGCAAAAACGAAGCATGTTTTTTTAACTAACTTGTCCATTTTTTATCGCATGCTGGTAACTGGCACTACAATTTCAGGTGTCAGGGAGATCGTACATTACTGATTCAAGCTATTTTTGCTTTGAGTATGGCGAATATTTGGTTGGAAAAAGGATATGCAATATCAGGAGCATTAAAATATGCATATTTACTTTATTTTGATTGAAACTTGAACAAACCGTGGACACCGACAATGCTTTGCAATAGTTGCAGAACTGTTTTATACAACTGGTCAAATGGCAAGAAGATCTATTTCGATTTTTCAATTTCTGTACTTTGGAAAAAGTCATGTAATGACCAAACCGATTCTTATTTTTGCTGAACAAAAGTTGCTGGATTAAATATGAAAAATCGAAAAAATATTACTTAAACGAACATCCTATTGGCTTCCAAATCAGTTCAACGTCCACCAAATGATCCATTACCAGTCATTCCCAGTGCTACGAGCTGTGAGTCTTTCACCAGCAATAGTAGTTTGTATCAGGCTGATGATGAATGCCATTTAGTGACTCAAGCTGAGCTGATTGATCTAATTCGGGATTTACATTTAACGAAGCAAGACGCACAATTACTAGCTTCACGCGTGCAGCAGTGGAAACTTCTTGCAGTTGGAGCAAAAGTAACAATCTATAGAGATGGAAGCTGGGAATTGCCTGCATATTTTGGAAAGGGACACTCTATTCTATACTCCCTTCTGTACTGATGTTGACGGTTTATTTAAAAAAAAATTAACCAGCCATATGACAAAACTGAATGGAGATTATTTATTGATGGCTCTAAGTACAGTTTAAAGGCTCTTCTTTTGCATTATGGGAATGAAAAACCATCCATACCAATTGCTCATGCCGTTGATGCCGTTAATACAAAGGAAATCAATAATTGAAATTTTGTCATTACTCGAATACAACGATAATAATTGGAAGATCTGTGGCGACCTTAAGGTGTGTGATTGAAATTTCTTTGTAATATAGTATAAAGCATCCTAAATAATGTGTAAATTATTAATCTGTTTCAGGTCATCGATTTATTGACTGCTATGGAAGGAGGTTTCACAAAATATTGTTGTTTCCTTTGTCTAAGGGAAAGCGTCATTCGCTTTTGGAATTTTATTGAATTTTAAATAAACTTATGATTTTTTATGTAAAAGGCGTATAAAAACATTTTTTGTTATCTCAGAAACCTGACATGATAGGGAAAAACCAATTACAGATTCGAATTCAGTGCACCACCACTCCAGAAAAGATATTTGGTTTCTCCTGCCCAAAACCTTGTTGACTAGTGTAATTTCCATATGTTCTTTTTTAGGCTATTTTAATGAAACTGATTTCTAAACAAAAATTGTTCTTTATAAATAAAAGCTAATGATGATGGAACAAAATAATCCAAAATTAAAAGACTGGAACAATGGGGTGCGATGGTCATCGTAAAATAGACCAACAAAAACTTTATTGGGAGGACCAGACATTTGAAACACTATCAAAACCTGATGTAACGAATAAGAAAAAGAGTTCAGAAAACCGAAGATGTGGAATTCTTCTCAACGTGCAGTACATAATATATAATAATTATTACTCCGTGCAGTACATAAATAAGTGAGGATTAGCCTCTTTGCGATTTTTTTGAAACAAAAATATATTTTTTATTTAAAACTTGAAGGACGACTATATGAGATCATAATTTGTTCTAACTTTTGGCTAGCAAGATTTAGAAAATACCTTCCCAATGGAAGAAATACGTCTCCCGCTTTGGTATTCTTAGTTAACATACCCGGAATCGGCTCTTCAATACAAACAACACTCAAAAGAAAGGTGTTCTGCATTACCAAGCACACAAGCTGCGCGCATGCCCTATAACAGCTACAAAATAAACTTAAATGCACTCTGGTTCCTAGATGTTCATTGTAGGGACTTCTAGTTCCGTCCATAGAGAAAAATTGATACCGATACCTGTTAAGCGAAAAAAATTCAAAAGTTTGTACTTGCGTCGATATATATTATTTGCTTTTTAAAAATCGTTTAATGAAAATATTGCCCATAACTACTTGGCAAGTGATGCATGCGAGAAGTTCAACTATAGGGGGATTTTTTAAGATTTAAGTTTTTCATTTTGGCAGCACTGGTTGGTAATGACGTCCAAACGTCATCTGTCAAAGTGAAAAGTGTACAGCATACTCTGCCATTTCATCATGGAAAGACTAACAAACGAGCAACGAATGCAAATCGTTGAAATTTATTATCAAAATGCGTAGAGTGCGTACCGAAGAAAATGTGCAGCCGTAGCGACCGGTGTTAATGACGATCATGAAATGTCAATACGTCGCCGCTCTCAGCGACTGGGCATGTGTTACTCAACCACAAGGAAAATAAAAATACAACCTACCACAACGTCTTATATTTGGTGAATTGGCCTTACAAAGGCTCAATGAAAATTTGCTGTTTCATCGACAAATTGTGTTCAGCGATGAGGCTCATTTCTTACTAAACGGATACGTAAACAAGCAAAACTGTCGCATCTGGAGTGATGAACAGCCACATACCATACACGAATTCCGAAAAAAGCCTTACAGGATAACATAGCGCGCGTTATTCGTGGAATACAGACCGAAATGCTGGAAAAAGTGACGAAAAATTGGACTTTCCGAATGGACATTTTGAGACGGAGCCGCGGACAACATTTACATGAAATTATCTTTAAAAATTAAATGGCAAAGACCAATTTATCAATTCCAATAAAAAAATTTTATATATAATGCAAATTTAAGCGTTTTATTCGATTTAAAAAAAAAAAACTACGATTAATCATCCTATACAAACCACTTTATCAGGCGTAGCGGCTAATTATTGGTCTTACTGATACTATAAGAAACAAAATGTATGATCAAAAGGTTTGTGTGTTATTGGATTTAGAAAAGGCATTTGATCGCGCTGATTATGGTGTTTTGCTAGATAAGTTATACAGCAATCTTAATTTCGACGTTAATACCTGTCGATTGATTTCATCATACCTTAATGATAGGAATCAATATGTTGTTGTCAATGATTTGTTGTCTTCTGTTTTACCTATGCAAAGCGGTGTTCCTCAAGGTTCGGTGCTTGGCCCAATAATTTTTATTCTGCACTTGAATGACCTCTTTAGTATCCTTGATGATACATGCATTCCCTATTCATTTGCAGATGATGTACTCGTGCAATTGCTCTTTAAGGGAGAATATCAGTTGGCTTATATTAATATTGCAATAAATTTGATCTGCTCATGGACAACGGGAAATAAATTCTCAATCAACATTCCACAAACAAAAGCCATGCTTTTTTCTAATCATAATTTAAACTTGAGTTTATCTTATCGTATCACATATCACGTATTGAAGTGGCCCACAGTAGTGTACATTGTAGGGGAGTAGATTTAGATAACTAACTAATCTTTAACTATCATGTGGATAATGTAGTCCGGCGTTTAAATTATTCACTTCGAAGTTTTTATAACATTGATTTAGTGTTGCCTACATCGATTAAAGACAAATTGGTTCATGCTTATATCATGCCTAAGTATTCTATATTGTTTAGAGCTATATAGTGGCACTAATAAATAAAATATGAGGAAAAATCAGATGGCGTTTAATAGAGTTATGAGATATTCGTATTCATTGAGGGGTCGCACGGTGGGGCCGATCTACTGAAAAGCGGAAAAAAATTCAATATCTCAAGAACGGATTAACATCATAGAAACCTGGGGCCAGTCTTATTCGACTCAGAACAAAAGAATACATTCAGTTCAACAATGTTTATGTTTTTATATGTTTTCCTCGTCAAGTTCGGGGTGATTTTGTCGAAGAAACACATCGAACTTTGTATCCCCCCACAAGCACTCACACAAATCGCGATATTTAATGTTGACCGAGCTCATGACGACGTCTGCAGCTAGACTGAACTCGAATTAAAAGTGTTTTGAAGTGTGGACATGTATTATATGAGCCAACTGGGTAAAATAAATTTTTAAAAATAGTGCAACAAACAAACACGTACTCTAATCCTTTCCATTCTTTGCGGTGTTATGATCGGATAGCCAGATAAAGGCAGATGATTTTTGTTCTAATCTCCACTTTAACTGATCGAGTTTGAAAAGTGACCATCAACATCTCGGAGGAAGCCGGAGCTTTTTTCGTAACCATAGCTGCTCTCAATTCTTATTTGAAATACGTAACTTATAACGTTGTAAAGCGCTCTAATATTTTTTTGCCCAGTTTGACTCATGTGTGGTTTAGTTGGCCATCGTAGAGCAGGGAAAAAATTTTATAATTTTTTTCTCCCTCTTTCACAATTATATGCACTCATTTGTAGTAGAGTGTAATTTGGTCAAACTTCCATCATTCTGATAGTTGGCCTAAATTAATGGGAATACCCTCGAAACAGTGAAAAAAATCATGTTATTCCTTGATCCTGCAGCTATAATAGAGTGAGAATCACAAACTAGATAATCGATATCAGCGCTTTCGATAATCGAATTTTTTCCGCCTTGGCCCCAGTGCGCGTCGTGTTTATTTATTATCGTTTGTTAAGCGTTTCTTGGGCTGTAGTTTTAAAAATTATACCGCTTTGAGGTCTTTGTTATTATTTTATAAAGTTGTTCGACTGTGTAGTCCTCTATTTCTTTTTAATTCCACTAATTTTTCACATTCCACTGGCGATAAGCAGCTTCTTATTCCTAAAATAACCACACTCTTGGGTTGTGTTTTTGTAGTAAGAATAGCACGAATTTACTATTTACTGCCAAACCATTTAAAATGTTTTAAATTATGTTCTGATCCTTACAAAAGGCACATTTTGCAACACTTTCAGACTTTTCTGTGAATTTTTTTTTCATTGTTTTCATTATCTTATATTTCCAGATTATATACCGATTAACTTCTAATTTCTGAATTAGTTTTTTTCACATTTTTTTTTTTTGTCTTTAATAATCATACCTTCTTTAAAATCATATTATATTTTTACAAATTTTATATTTATTTTTATTACGTGTTTTTTTAAATTTATAGGTATATCATTTAACAAACTAAATCTAATTGTTGTTGAATTGTTGCATATTGTAATTTACTTATAATTGGCCGGCAGGCTTTAAATTACTAGCCAAAATAGGCAACTTAAATAATGTTTTTCTAAATTCGAAAACGTTGCTTTACAACATATCCTTTCAACTACAAAAGGGTTTCTTCGCTGAACACACTTTTTCAGAATAAAATGGATCTTTTTCAAATTTTTCTAAGGCCCACCCATCGAAAATTTCCACAGAGACAGAATGTTGATAATAAAATGTAGAGGGCAGTACTTTTTATGGAATTAATATATTGTAATTTGATTTAATTTGGCTATCAGGCTTTAAAATTTCAATTTTGTGAAAAAAAAAATTCAATTTTTGTGTGAAGTAAAATTATCCAATATGAAAAGTCTTGAACAATGGGGTGCGATAGTCATCGAAGAGTAGGAAAACAAAAACTCTGTTGGAAAGACCAGACTTTTGAAACAGTATCAAAACCTGGTATGTCGAATAAGGCCATCAGGCTTTAAAATTGCAATTTTGTAAAATAAATGCACATGAAAATGGGAAAAAATTTAAATAATTAATAATAGTTTTTGGGTATTTCGCGTTAATACCCGCCACATATTATAAGGAACTACCAAAAATTGTGCATTCTTCTTCTCTATCTAGTCAATATGGTTAGTTGTCAACTGAACACTGAACTGAACATAGCAGAGAACCATATTTTATGGTTTCCAAAAATTCAGCGGTAATGAGGAGATGATCAAATCAGCCATCACACGTTGTTACTCTTCTAGACAAATCCATATAGAATTATTGCTATATTTCATATTTAATCCACAAATGCCAGCTAGCCAAAAATACGTTAAATTTCATAACCGTCAAGCTATTGTTCCCGCAAAATGTAAGTGTCATCATTCACTTCTTTTCAGTTTACAATGGATATCATCAACTGCACTTGAATTCCTTTGCAAGCCTATCGAAAACCTCAGCCGTTGCGCAAATTTTCATAGAATTTGCGAAAAAGAAGTTCCCACGATCTCTGCCTCTACTCATCCTCATCGTCATATCTAATCAATATTCATAATATTAAACGAAATACGTTACATTCATTTCATGCGATCGAAAACAAAGGCCAGAGAGAGCGCATCATTTGCAAAATGACAATAACTGCTGCGGCGATCCTTTAAATATCCTTTGACAAACTAAGCTTGCAAAAAAAAAAAAAAAACAAAACAAAAACGGAAACATGAATTGATAGGGTTAGAAAATTCTAAATCATTTTAATTTTTGCATGCAAAAATCTACTGATCACACAAAAACAACGATCATACGAGAAGAGGATTTTGTATGAGATGAGTTTGGTAATTTATTATCCTTGATTGCATCTTCTGTTTATCTAATGTCTTTAAATTAATAACAAAAAAAAAACCAACCAACAACAAGAAAAACAAAGGTGAAGCCTAAAGATGACTACAATAACAACAGCTATGAAATGAAGCACTAAAAGAATTTTCATGGGAACGAAATTTACATTTCTTACCCCTTTTTCGCTGTTTGCCAACGAAGAAGCTTGAGAAAATCTAAATGCGTATGCAAAAAAGGTCACTTATCTTATGGGCAAATTACGCAAAAGCAACCCCTTCTGCAGCTACAGCTACAACTCGGCGATCCTTAGATCATAAGATGATGAGGCAGCCCAAAGACAAACACCTTCCCTTATTTGAATACTCATCCTTATCGCCGTTGTGCGCATTTCGCATTCAGCAAATCTCAGTGTATGAGTGCGCATGTGCGTGTGTATGCAAAATTCAAATATCATAGACAACCGAGAAGACACACACACACACAAGCACACACGCACACTTGCTGTCGTAAAGGAAAACAACCCCTTGTTAGGAAAAGGGTCTACATTTTGCCACAGAATGATCATCGAACGAAGACGCCTCACAGACATGTCATTTTGTACGGCGACGTTCATCCCATTCTCATGCAAATTACATAACATCTGAAACCGGAGCACCAAGATTCCTTTTTCGGAAATTGAACTCAAACACAAGATAAACAACAAAGAGAGGTCGCTTGAGTTCAAATCGCCCGGTATTGTTTGCACTGAACACGTCAGCAGCCCAACAAATGTAATCCTTTTTCTTGGCTCTTTGTAATAACGTTTGGGTGCCTCACAGGGTGAAAGTTGAACCCTCTTCACGTGTTCCATCCGCTTTGAGAGCTGAGCATAAAAAGAAAGCATTTAGTGATTAATAAATGATCGCGCAACAGAATATAAGGGAGGGTTTCTGAGGCCTTGCTTGGTGTTGGGTGTTTTCTTTAAGGTGAATGTGGCAATTTTCGCCATAAGGATTAAATCATTTGCGACAAATGTGGGGTGATATGCAAATTTTGCCAATTCCGCAGCTATTGTTGCAAAAAATTTGCATTAACGATCGCATTGATTGTTAATTTATGCATTAAATACTATAACCTTTAACATGAGGAGGACTCCTTACACACACACACACACACACGTCCGGAAACATACTATCGCATTAAGAATCCCGGAAATGTAGCGACCTGAGCAAAGGGTGCTTACTTGTTATTTTTTAATTTATGCATAATCTTCACATGCCAGTCTTAAATTTCGTCTTTTCTTTAGATTTTCCAATACAATGGCTCTAAAAGAAGTTCGTTATTTTTTTGCTTAGTGCAACAATGAAAGAGAAAAATTTGCGTACGCCTCAATTTGGTGCACATGCGCGGAAATTGAATGAAAGCGAAAAATTTGCGTACGCCTCACTTTGTTGCTCATGCGCAGAATTTTTTAACACATGTGTCGCCCAAAAAGGAAAATGAAAGGCGAAAGGGTTTTTGGCAAAGAAAATTGTAATTTATTGCGTTTTGTTGTTTCATTTCGTATGAGTTTCCACGAAGCTTAAATCCGGTTCTGACAAAAAATGCTACAAGGAAAACATACATATTTCAATTCGAATTACAGAAACAGTGTGAGATTTGATTCATAGTTCTTTTTTTTGTTTACATTTCCTTGTCGTGACATGTAAAAAGGACTCTACTGGGACAACTTATGTGTATGGATGTGGAATATGACAAAGATTATAGTCTTCACATTCATTTTTCAAAACTTATTATTTTTATGAAACTACGAAAGTCTTTTAAACATTAGGAAATTACAAAGGTATAAAAAATATGGTTTTTCGCCACTTGCTCAGGACATGCGAGCATCAATGGGCGTAATAAACGCGTCGAAATTGTTGATACCAATATCGCTTAATATATGAGCAACGGAAAATTGATCAAATGTGATTATAAATGTAAAAGAAAGGAGGGTAGTATCATATTAGTATTACTCCTGCAGAAAAACATTGCTTATTATTTTGTTGACTTACTAAAAGGTATGTTTTCCAGGGCTGACCACCGAATCTTCATTGGTTGCGTTTCGTTATTAGGGAGACGCCAATTTAAAGATGCCAACTCAGACCAATAGTTGAAAATTTCCTAAATCTGCCATTACATTTGAATAATTTACAAATATTTATTTGAGATATGCTTATCTATTCAAAGCTTTGTACAACTCGAAGAACTCTTTGATCCAAGAGGCTGAAATATTGCATGAAAAAAGTTCATAGCCCAGAACACATTATGTTCGAAATCAGCCAAAATCGATCAAGTGGACTAAAAGAAGTTTTTTGCCGAGCTAATGAGCGCATCTCCATCGGTTGCGTTTTGTTATCAGGGAGACCCCAATTTAAAGATGTCAACTCAGCCCACTAGTTGGGCTACCTAAGTTGACAAAAAGAGATCAAATTTCCTAAGTCTGTCATTACATTTGCCAAAACTAGAAACATTTAGTTGAGACATGTGTATCTGTTGAAAGCTTCGAAGAATTCGAACTCTTTGATCCAAAAGGGTAAAATGTTGCATAAAAAAAGTGCATAGCCCAGAACAGATTAAGTTCAAAATCAGTCAAATTCGATAAAGAGGGGAGAAAACTCCTTATTATTATAATTTTGGCGAACTGAAGGATGGTTTTTTCGGAACTGATTACCGAATCTCCATCGGTTGCGTTGCGTTATCAAGGAGGGAGCAATTCAAAGATGTCAACTCAGCCCAACAGCTGGGCTAACTGAGTTAAAAAAAGGTCGTCAATGTTCCACCAAGTCTGTCAGTACATTTGAAACAATTACAAATATTCATTTCAGACATGTGTATCTGATGAAAGCTTGGCAGAATTTCAACGGTTTGATTCAACAGGCCGAAATGTTGCATGAAAAAAATTCATAGCCCAGAACAGATTCGAACAGTTCGAAATCAGTTAAAATTGATCACGTTGGGAAAAACCTTATTATGTTGTTGATGGACTAAAAGATGGGTTTTCCGAAGCTGATGACCGAATCTCCATCGGTTACGTTTCGTTATCAAGGAGACATCAATTTAAACATGTCAACTCATTCGAATGGTAGGGCTAACAGAATTTAAAAGAAAAGACGTCAGTTTAATAAGTCTGCCATTACATTTGAAAAAATTCGTATTTGTTAAAAACTTAATAGAATCCAAACGGTTTGTTTTAAGAGGCTGAAATGCTGTATACAAACGTTCATAGCCAACAATAGATTACGTTCAAAATCAGTCAAAATCGTGCAAGTGAGAAAAATCTTAATAGTGAAAAATTATAAATTCTTCAGAATTTGTTCAGCAATTCATTGTTTAATTAAAAGAATCATCAAATGTGCTGCATTATTAGTTACACAAAGTTTTAACGACTTAACGAAAATTAAGTCAATTTCCATTTGTAATAAATAAAATAAATATATTCTTAATCGTCGTAAAAATCTCTCGAGATTTAGTTAGGTAGCTTAAAATTTTGTTCAAGAAAGTATCATAGTCATGGGAAGTTAGACAAAAGTGGTCAAATAGAAACAAACTTATCCCAAATATAGAAAATTTAATTAGTTCAGGATAATTTCAACAATTTGGATATGTATTCGTCAATTAAATGCAAAATATAGTGGTACTTGACACTGTTTAAAACCATCCCAATTTTATATACTTTACTTAACGGACTGACGTAATTATAGGCAGCTTTACTGAAATTTAAAAAAACGCTCATTTTCAGTAGAAAACGTCGATCTAAGTCGATATATTATGCATGAGAAAAAGGAACTTCTGATCTGCTCTATTTAGTAGTGATGAACTGGTACATCATGCTAGACACCACATCCTATAGGTAGAGTGTGAAAAATTGAATCTGTAGGTAAAACTGACCCATATTAAGCTCGAACCCGCCTGTAACAAAATACACATTTTCAGTATTTTTTTCATCATTTATTCGTTGCTTAAAAATTATATACGGTGGCTGTTCATAGATGCAATAAAAAACCTTGATGAACCATATACTTTTTTCAAGGAGCCACACTAATGGTAAGCATGTCTATTACCGACTCATCGTCCAGGAAGCCCGTTTGACATAATATATTGCTTTACGACAAAACAAAATTAATTCTCTTATAACTCATGAATGACTTAACAGAACCTCTAGTTAAATTCGACTCCGAACGTCACAGTTCGTGAAGCATTTACTAGACTTGCCGGTTATTCTACCGCTGGAATTGTTCGTCAAACACACAAAGGTGACCGCCACTCAAAACAATGATATGTAGATGTCCACGTCGCCCACTTGTGATGCCAGTAGTACATAGTGCAGATTGCTATGCACCGACTAATCGTCAGACAAATGGGTGTATCGGAAAGGAAATCTTCTCCGTATATAATGCAAGGTTTCTCAAAAGAAAGTTTATAGTTTTTGGATCGATTAAAAGAAATAAATCTTAAGGTACACGATTTGCGAATTTATATCCTGAAAATTACACCAACGAACGCTGTGCGCGTCACTCATTCAAGTGATAGCTGGAAGTTCCCGCTGCTTGCCAATATATGGCGCCAGCTGTAACTGCTACTCGATTCTGCCATAACCTAAACATCATGAGTCAAGCTTAGGCATATGGTAAACACACCGCATCGACACAATAGTGATTTTATTTTGACGTCATATTCTTTTGGTTGAGTGAATACGTATGATTTTGTGCCAAATAATCGTCATATGCAGGAAGTATTGATTTTCTTCTTTCGGTAGCTAAAGCTCATCGAAAGCTTCAAAACGTTTACCGGGATGCTGATTTAAGTGAAACAACGTGTCGAGATTGATCCCGTCGCTTTAAAGACGGTGGTTTTGATGTTGTTAATGTTAACGTTAACGTTAACGTGGTTTTGATGTCAATTGGGATGAGAAACGCCGACAATACGCTGAGAGGGACGAAAAAGTAATGTTTCAGCATGACAACGCTCGGCTTCACGTGACCAAGCCCGTTAACGTGGTTTTGATGTCAATTGGGCTGAGAAACGCCGACAATACGCTGAGAGGGACGAAAAAGTAATGTTTCAGCATGACAACGCTCGGCTTCACGTGACCAAGCCCGTTAAAACCTAACTAGAAACACGGAAATGGGAAGTCTTACACCATCCCCCATATCTTCCAGATATTGAGCCGTCCGACTATCACTTGTTCCGTTCGATGGCACACGGTCTAGCCGAAAAGCAGTTCCACTCATATGACGACACCAAGGAATGGCCAGATTCGTGGATAGCCTGAAAAGATGAACAATTTTACCATGACCGAATTCGAGCTTTGCCAGAAAGATGGACAAAATAGAATCTAGCGCTGCGTAATACTTTCAGTTAATCATTTGTAAACATGTTTTCATAATAAAGTTGAATTTTTATAAAAAAAAAAGCAACGACAACTTAGTTGCGCACCTACACAACCCACAGGAAAAAGTCCATAAGTGCTAAATCAGGACTACAATTTATGTCAACTGTAAAAAAATTCGCGACTCAAATAAAATTCACTAATAATAGTCAGGACAGTTTTGTTGTTCAGGTAGGTAACAAGAAATTGTTGTTGTTTTAAATTCGCTGCAACTGTACGTCCACTTCGTCTTCAAAAAGTAAGCGACGATATGGTCACTTTAAGTGAATGAAGACCTTTCTGGTTTTTGCTTCCCGGATTCGTTGCAATCCAGTAGTGGCAGCTCTGCTTATCTATGTGTTCATTAAGACGAAAATGAGCTCCATCCTAATCAAGCCTCTGACTGACATCATGGTGGTGGTGGAGCTTTAGACAATTGTGCAGAATGTGGTGTACAGATGATCTGTGCACACTTAAATCAAGATTTTGCCGTTTTCTGTGCGTTCCTTGATGACCTTTGGATTTTTGCAATGCTGTATCGATCTCTTCAAACTTTTTGAACTATTTTTGAATGAACGAAATGCTTTAAGTGGAGAAAGCTGCAGAATGCAGTTGCAGAATCTTCTACCAGCTAAAATAACCGAATTACATGGACAACGTGCGGTCCGCATCCACAACAAAAATATAGTACAGGGTGATTTTTTAAGATTTAAGTTTTTCAGGTTGGCAGCACTGGTTGACAATAGTGCCCAAACGTCATCTGTCAAAGTGAAAAGTGCACAGTATACTCAGCCATTTCATCTTGAAATGACGAATGACCTGCCACAACGTCTAATTCTTGGTGAATGGGCCTTACAAAAGCTCAATGAAAATCAGCTGTTTTATCGAAAAATTGTGTTCAGCGATGAGGCTCATTTCTTGCTGAACGGATACGTAAACAAGCAAAACTGTCGCATCTGAAGTGATGAACAGCCATGTTGCCATACATGAATTACCGATGCATCCCGAAAAACGACAGTCTGGTGTGGTTTATAGGGTGGTGGCATCATCGCTGAATTTTTCTTCTAAGACGACCGTGGAAGAAACGTTACCGTCAACGGCGAACGATATCGACCCATGGCACGCGATTTTTTTTTTTTTTTGCTCCAATTGGCTGAGTTGAACTTGGTTGACATGTGGTTTCATCAAGACGGTGCAACATGCCACACTGCTCGTGAAACAATGGATATGTTGAGGGATGAATTTGGTAAGCAGCTTATCTCTCGATTTGGCCCTGTGCGATTTAACGCCTCTTGATTATTTCTTGTGGGGTTCTGTCAAGTCGTTAGTCTATGTGGACAAGCCGAACACTATTGAAGCCTTACAGGATAACATAACACACGTTATTCGTGGAATACAGGCCAAAATGCTCGAAAAAGGGACAAAAAAAATGGACCTTCCGAATGGACATTTTGAGACGGAACCGCGGACAACATTTACATGAAATTACCTTTAAAAATTAAATGGCAAAGACCAATTTATCGATTCCAATAAAAAATTGTAATACAGGGTGGCGCAATAGACCAGGCATATTGCATCATCTTTTTTTGCGGGGTAGAAAAGTCGCTATGAAGAAGACCGATTCAACATTTAAACCACAAGCAAATGGTCGCCCAAGAACATCTAGGACCGAAGACAATGTTGAGAGAGTTATGGAGTCAGTACGAGGAAATCCACAAATGTCGACTCGCAAGAGATCGTCTGTCTTACAATTATCGCGACGAAGTTTGCAACGAATTTTAACATTGAATCTTAAACTGCATCCATATAAGCTGCAATTAACACAAGAATTGAAAGAGTCTGACTTCATAGCAAGGCTCGCATTTGCTAATGAAACGCTTAATCGATTTTCCAATTTTGACAATATCCTTTCTCTGACGAGGCTCATTTCCTTATGAATGGGTTCGTAAACCGTCAAAATTGTCATTACTGGAACAGTGAAAATCCCAAAATCAAACACCAGAAACCATTGCATGGTCCTAAAGTGACAGTATGGGCAGCAATCTCTGACAGAGGAATAATTGGTCCTTTTTCCTTCAAAAATGCGCGGGTCCAAAACGTCACGGTTAATACGGAACGCTATGTTGAGATGTTGGATGGATTTTTGAAACTGGAAATTGAAGAATAGTGAATTTCAGAACTTGGTTCCAACAAGATGGAGCTACCTGTCACTCATCAAATGACTCCATGGCGGTGGTGAAGCAGATGTTCCCTGGCAGACTGATTTCGAAAAGAGGTGATATCCCATGACTTTTTTTTATGGGGATACCTCAAACACAAAGTCTACAGTAATAAGGAGAATGTCCGTGGGGAAATGGCAGTCATTACACCAGTATTACTGAAGAAAGTTTTCAATAATTTTCGTTTACGGTTAGAGGAGTGCCGTCGTAGAGAGGGTCACTATTTAGATGATGTTATTTTTAAAAAATAAACTCCATTTATTACTCTACAATGACTTAGATTTATTTTAACCATACCTTTTGTATTTATTTTTTAATCTATTTTTTAAATATGCACGTTTTATTGCGCCACCCTGTATATGTTTATTTTTATTTCTACTAAAAATCGTTTCAGAAATACATTCAAATAACAAATTTCGATAGTAAATTCAATTCTTACAACACACAAACGATTTCATGTGAACATGTAAAAATAATTTAATTTTTTTTTCGCCTATTAGTTTTTTTATACATCCACAGAAATTTGTCACACTTTGAAATAGAAAATTGATAGTATTATTCGCTGTGCAATGTTTTATTCAATTTAAAAAAAAAACACGATTAAAAAATCACCCTTTATTTTATTGAGTTTAAAAATAAAATGCGTAAAATGCCTTCGAATTTGAGAAGCTTTCCCATGTTAAATTCTTGGAATTCAAGGAAATTAGTTTGTTATATAAACTAAATTAATTTAACTTTTTGAAAAGTCAAGCCAGTAATGGGAAATTATGTGAAGAGAACACCTTTGAACCAAAGCAGGTGAACATGAAGAATTTGATTAATTTTTCGAAGAAAATGGTTAAATCACCCTTCGCATCTGGCTGCAATTCATAGTAGTCCTAACTTTAGAGCGAACTCAACCACAATGCATCGAAAATTAGACTATAATCCTATTACCAATTTACCTAAGTAACTCCTTCTCAACAATAAAGCTAAGCTAAATTGTTTCTCAGATAGCCCGCGGAAATCGATTTTTATCCAAAAAAAAAACAAAAAAAGTTCAGCAGTAACTTTGTACAAACAACCGCCAGTATTTTATGTTCAACAGTCAACCCTTTGATGTATGCTCATATGTATGAGTGTGTGTGTTTGTCTGTGTGTGTGTGTACCCTAAAGGCTCCTCACTCATAATCGTCATCTCAGGCAGTTGCGAGCCATGAAATGGGGAAAATCAATTGAATTTGGTTACACTTTTTATTATTTCACATACTGCGCTATTCGATATGAGAAAGTATAAATTTTCAAAGCCAAAAGGAGAGCTGCACACACGCAAAAATATATTTTACCACAACAAATCATAACCCCCAGCTAAAGCCAATGCTAAACCTGAGAGCAACGAATGAATGAATTTTCCGATATAAAACCCAAATGGAGAATGTGCCACCGCCGATGCCACACACGGAATGCGATGTGAATGAAAATGGAGATAAACCTTTAGTTGCCAAACAATCCTGTAAGGATCTGTGGCGGTTACCAGTTTCATTCGTATAGGGGTTTTTCGTATTTCTTTTTATTATGCTTTTTTCGGCAAAAGTTATTTATGATTTTACACATGCAAATAACGTTTCTGATACCGATACTTTAACGCCCGACTCATAGAGGAAGTCTAAAAAATGAAAAGAAATTATTATTGCCTTTATTTCATTTGGTACCGTTGCGCTTCTCCACCTGAAAAGGAAATTGATGGTGACATTTTTCATTTATTCGGAATTTTTGTTTTGTTTTCCGTCTGTGTTCATAAACGAGATTCATTGCAAATTGGCTATTTCGGACTAAAAGGAAGGTGAGCCAAAGCGGTTTCAAATGAGCACAGCCTACACCATGTCTATGAGATTTCAAGTAATTACTAACATCGTAACTACGAGTATTTAAAAGGAAAACTAAGTTGATAACCATTTGCATTGCAATGGGTTGAACTTAGTGCTCTTAACAAGTAAGTCTGAAACTGTAGTCCATAATAAATACGGATTGAAAGCAACTTCATGAAACGATATTATTGATAAGATTGGCAAGGAAATTTGGTATGCTCTTCGATTTGCCCAAATTGCGCTATGATATAATGTTGATGTTTGTAGTCTACAAAATTCTAAGAGTCATATTCAAAAAGAAACAAAACATATATTAGGTGCGCTGTTTTTTTTTTTTTTTTTATAAAAATTCAGCATTATTATGAAATGATTCATTGATATTATTGCCCATCGTTAGCTACTACTTTTTCCCATCTTTTTGGCAAAAGCTCGAATTCCGTCATGGTAAAATTGTTCATCTTTTAAGGCTATCCACGAATCTAGCCATTCCTTAATGTCGTCATATGAGTGGAACTGCTGGTCAGCCAGACCGAGTGCCATCGAACGGAACAAGTGATATTCGGCGGCGCAATATCTGGAGAATATGGCAGATGGATTAAGACTTCCCATTTCAGCGTTTCCAGCTAGATTTTAACGGGCTTGTACAACGCAAGGCCAGCGTTATCATGCTGAAAAATCACTGTTTCGTGTCTCTCCGTGTATTGTGGGCGTTTCTCGTGCAGAGCTCGGCTTAATCGCATTAATTGAAGTCGATATCGGTCCGCAGTGATGGATTCGCTTGGTTTCAACAGCTCGTTAGAAACAACACCGACCTGGTCCCACCAAATACAGCGCATAACCTTCGCAGCGTAAATATTCGGCCGAGACGACGACGTAGAAGCATGACCTTGCAGACTCCATGACTTTCTTTTATTTGAATTCTTGTAAACCATCCATTACAATACTATGAAGAACCCCGTTCCTCTTTTGTCGCTGAAGCATTTGTTCACAGGTGAAAAAATGGTTCCTTGCTTTTGAATTCTCAATGCATACAATCGCTTGGAAATGGCTAGACGGGTAACTCCTAATACTGAAGCAAGCCCTACTAAGGTTTGAAACGGGTCTCCATCAAGCAATACCATCAATTCAGTGTCTTCGAAGATTTTTCGTCTTCCTTCTCGCAAACGGTCGTCATTATCAAAATCACCGTTTTTGAAGCGACTGAATCAATCTCGACGCATTGTTTCACTTAAAGCAGCATCTCCGTAAACGTCTCCAAGCTCTCAATGAGCTTGAGCCGGCGATTTCTTCGATTGAAGAAGAACCAAAAGAATATAACGTCAAAAGAAAATCACTATTACGTCGAGGAGGTATGTTTACCACATGCCTAAGCTTAGCTCATGGCGTACAGGTTTTGACATCTAATCGACTAGCACGTACAGCTTACGCCATCTATTGGCAAGCAGCGGGAACTAATAAATAATTATTTTATAACTTAATTATCATGTGTCTTTCAGTCTGTAATACGTGCTGTGAGAAACAATAGAGTTAGATCGCCATCTTAAATTGACGAAACGGTCAGAGAAAGATCATGAGAACTACAATATAGAAAGTTTCAGGAACAGAAAAGAAGCACAAGGATTCTAGTAAAATATAAGGAGTAAAGGTTACGGTACGAAGATTCTCTTCTGTAAGCAAAAAGATGAAAATTTGGTTATGTATGTTTAGAGCCTTCGGCAACTGTAGGGAAGATACTTATATAAACTGTTTGTTTCAGAGGACAACTTAAGATGTCGATTGCAAAAGTTAAACAAAAACTGACAGCAACCAAAGAAAAAAGAAGATTACGATAACAATGTGGTTTACGATTAACAGAGCGGTGAGCGCCATGGCCTGCCGGTGGGGTTCTTTAAGACCGCTGACAATGAGTTGCTCAAGAGTACGCACCAGGTCCACACTAGTCTGTTAGAGGAAAGTGTAACTCATGATTGAAATCTGGACGTGTGCACAACATTATGGTATGTTATTAAAACGAAGATCGAAGTGTGTATAACTACCGAGGGGCATTTTCTTTGCCGATCGCTTATAAGACAATTTCAAATGAATTATATGTATGTAGGCTAAATACTAATGAACTAATCAAACACCATGTCAAACCATGGAAATGACAAAGAAAAGCATATGGAGATGTTATTTCAAACTATTTGCAGAGCTGCTTCCGATAGACCGTCAAAAATTGCATGAAAACAACGTTGAGTTGTATATTCCTGCGAAGCCGATAGGTAGTCTTCAATAAAAATAACTAGAAATTTACCTGATTATTTTTTAAACCAGATGAGGCATTACAAAGGCATAAGGTCGATCTTGCGCTCTTGCGAGAAAGAGAAAACTACAGTAAACAGAACTACCACCTTTTTCAAGAAACCCCATTCACTTGTATTACTTGCCTACGCTTATGATGTAGGCAATACTGGCCAAAGGTTGGTGCAATATTCATACCCATTAAGAAGGAATCAGCTCAAATGGGTTTGGTGGTAGACAAGGACAAAACCAAGCTATTTGTTTCTACGAACAAGGAGGTCACTTAACCTTTGCAAGTTTTAAGTGGTGGCTTTGGTAGTTCAGCTGTCAACATTTAATAGTACATGTGTGCATTCAATAGTACATGTTAAATATTAGCTCTATCTCTTATATGAAATGGGTTAGATAACATAGCTCTATCTGCCTGAATGAACCAGGATTTTGAGACCCTATCAAATCTTGAAGCGGCCAATTGAAGCAGAAACGCATCAAACCAACCCGCATGGCATATTGGGTAGATGCGAATTATAATCCATAATCAGTTTTTTTTTTAATTAAATAATCCACCAACAATATATATAAATTCATGCAAAAGACTTTAATTCATTTGAATTATGATAACCGCGAAATGCAAATTTGAACAGCTAGCAATAGAATATTTACCAAGCCTCTCTAATAACATATATGTCAGGTTAGTCCTAAAACTAGCCAACCTGACGTATGGATGGTGACAGCAGTTTAAAAAAAATATTTTGTGAAAGATGTTGCCATCTTATAAAACATATGTCGTAAGATTCAAGGCGCCAAGTTGTTTACTATTTTTATTTGAGCCATCTCAATAATTTATAAATATGGAAGAAGTTGGTCACCCTTATGTAATTCAATACTTCCATTTAAAAGGTCTCAGTCCAACCAATACTAAAGCTCAGCTTTATTCTACTCTGGGGGAGTCTGATCTTTAGTCTATGACTGTAAAATAATGGGTAGCAAAGTTTAAACAAGGCCGTACGAGCAGCCAAGACGAACATTGAAGTGGTCGACCAATAAAGGTGTCCACGGCAGACACGATTAAGAAAATCCATAAACTGGTGCTGGATGATCGTTGGCTGGTAGTGCGTGAGCTAACTTTAACTCTATGCATTCCAAAGGTGGTATACATCGTATATTGACCGAAGATTTGAAGACGAGAAAGCTTTCAATAGCGAAATAACTGCGTCATGAAGATGTTTGGCGATGTATCACCGCAATAAAGCCGAATTTTTGCGTCGATTAGTAGTCATGGATGAGACATGGATCCACCACATCACACTAGAGGCAAAGCAACGGTCAAAGCAGTGGACTGGAATAGGAGAATCGTGTCCAAAGAGGGCGGAAACGCATGGGATTATTTTTATTGACTATTTGCAGAAAGGAAAAACCATCAACTTCGAATATTATGCTAATTTATTGCAGCATTTAGGTTATAAAATTATGGAAAAAGGCCGCATGTGTTTTTTCATACACACAATGCCCCAGTTTACACATCCACTATTAAAGTTTGAATTGCTTCATCACGCACCTTATTTGTCTGATTTAGCTTTCTTGGACTTTTTTCTATTTCCGAACTTGAAAAAATGGATTGGTGGTAAAAGATTTGCCAACAATGAAGAGGTGGAGTCTGCGGTCGATGGTTATTGTAAGGAGTTTGACAATTCTTATATATATAGGAGCCATTGAATATAGCTGAAAAAGGTGTATCGAACTAAAAGGAGATTATGTTGAAAAAGATAAAGAAGATTTTTCACAACTTTTTTGTGTCTTCTTTATTAGGTCGGCTAGATTAGGAACCGCCATCGTACATTTCGGTTTATGGACCTTTTTGTTCTTTTTCCGGCAAATTGGTAGGGGAAAAGCAAATAGTTCTTAAGTCTTGTGCAGATAAAAACTCATTACCGTTTAAAGTTATTTACTTCTGCCCTAGCAATACAGGATTTATAGATATTTTTTCAAAGATAAAAGTTGCATTTCGTCGGATTATTTTTGTTCTCATATTACGAAAAGAAAAATTTATTACATTTACTTTTTATAGACTATTTAATTCAAATTTTGGCGCTACATTAATTCCGAGAATGCACCATATTATGCGCAATATTGTCAATTCTCAAAATTAAATTGAGGATGGTTCTGTCGACTATTTTGAATGAGACGAGTAGTGTTAAATTTCTATCGCTCAGAGAAAATGTCTACACTGTGGACGTAATTATTTTCCCTAAAATTCCAAGAAGTACGCATAAAATAGTGACAATTAGTGTCGTCTTGTTGGAACCAAATGTCGTCAAAGTTAGGTAATTCTGTCAGGCTATGTCTTTCCATGATGCAATGTAAAACAACGCTAAACAAACTTACTGTACAACTTTAACAGTTTGTTGATTTGTCATAAAATCCCTACATTACAATATTAAACTTGCCGCAATTTTTATTTTATTTCTTTATCTATGTCCAAGTAAATGTCAAATAGTACAACGTTTTATTCAACTCCGTTGCCTCCCAATGCGTTATGGCCAGACGTGCAAATACATGGCAATGGTTGATGTTAACTCTCTTGCAATTGGAAAACTGTAGGTTCAATTATATACCAGAAAAATGAGAAGCAAATACATACATAGTTGACTAAACGTAAAGCGATAGTCAGACACGCGGCTGTGTTTTTTTGGGTTCCGGTTACCTGGATGTGCCTGGCGGACATTTTGAATAATCATGTAATTACCAATCATAGTAAAAGTTTTTAAATTGATTTTGGGAATCGTCGTTAAGTAGTAAGTCATTTTCAATGGAGTGAAATACATGGAAGCCCAATGAATGTGAGAAGCTCTCTCAAGTCCCGTTCATAAAATTATTTCGATGAAACTTTAATTTCATTGTAATGCATGGACATTGCCATTACGTAAGCCATTTAAATGATCGCCTCTGGATTGGTTATAGCAGTGGACACTTTTGAGTTAGTTTTCCACCACCTTTTCCAACATTTCTGGCGGTATCTCGGCGATAACTCGACGAATGTTGGTTTTCAAATGCTTCAATGCTCCATAGAAAAGTCTAACGGCGTCAAATGGCATGATCTTGGCGGCCAATTGACATCGCCAAAACGTGTAATTACGCTTTCCGGAAACATGTAGCATGCAACAAAGCCAAAATCAGTCGTGTAGTGTGGCTCGTGGCACCGTCTTGTTGAAACCACACATTGTCCAGTTCAGAATCTTCAATTGTAGGAAAAAAAGTCGGTTATCATACGGCCATAATGCTTTGGATTGAAAATCGGATTATCCGCCACACTTTCACTAACGGAAGCAATATTTTCGGCAATACGTACATTGCGCTGATCCATAGGCCTGGCCACATCCGTAACGCTTCCAGTCGTTTCAAATTTCTTTATAATCTTGCCAATTTCCTGCACAGTAGGTTGATTACGACGACCATAACCACCCCGTAATCCACGTTTGAATCTCCACATTTGTAGTAAAGTTTAATTATTTTTACGCGTTTTTCGGTTGTTAAATGATCCAAATTCGTAAATGGCAAACCTTTCACTAAATAAATAACACTTCAGATGACACGTATTTAACAGCTAACAGCCTTGTCAGACTGACGGTTTTAAACCCACTAAATAGATAACCCTTTATAAACATCTTCACCATTTGGGACAATCAATACTAGACGTTTTACTCAGCGGCATCGTCATTGGAAATTAAGTAAAAAGAATTACACAAATGTTAAGAAAGCTTGTTGCCCGCCATAAGCAGGAAGTATTTGTACAGACTCATAATTAACCCTGTTTCTCTTGAGGGGTTTCTCCATTTACCCCTTGCTGTCATACGAAGTAACAACTGTTAAGCAAATAAACATTTGATTTAGTTAATTTTAATCCTTTAACCACAGCCAATCAATGGTAATACTCTGATATCCTGGTGGCTTGCCACCCTCTTTAAAATTAACTTTAGCTGTTTGAAAGTAAAGTTCATTTATTCGAGAGGATTCTCGTAAATCAGTCATGTAAACAAATCAACACATACACGGTGAAACTTCCAAAAACCCCAGCATAAAGGAAACAATGAACGATTTCAAATGTACAAAGTTACAAATGCGCTGATTTTGCTGTTTTTCAAACCACAAATTATAACAATTCATATTCTTTCTAAACAGCTTCCGTTTCGCTTTTGTATCGGGATTTTCCCCCACTCTCTCTCTCCTTCTCTTTATCAAGCGTTAAATCAACAAAAATTGTTGTTGAATAAGCGGCGGCAACAATCAGCGGCGAAAGAAACACACAGACAGACAGACATCCTCTTTTAAATTATTATTTGTTTTATTGCTTTTATTTGACTTTTAACTCTTTTCCTCCGGCCCGATAACTCTTTGCAGCTCCAATTTTTAACAGCACAGAAGAAGAAGAAGAAATGAACAACAGCAAACAATTGTTTATCCAGGACTCTTAGATGAATCGTGTGATTAATAAAAGGACTGCGCCACCACCGCAACCACCACCAAAATTGCCACCTTTCGGCGAAACTGTAAAAATTGCACCCGCACTCATAACTCACGTTCAACTGATTCCACCATTCACGGAGTCATTTATTGTATTCGCATTGTCTTTCCCACGAGTAGAGCAAATCAGTTTTCCATAGTTACGGTTCGTTGAGGGAGGGGAGACAGAACTAAAACAGGAAACATTTATCATAAAATATATTTGAAAATCAAAGCATACGCGTATATGCAGGAGCTCGAAGGATTTCTTATATATTTATGAAATTATTGATTTAACAACTCCTTTACCTCTTGGTCGAAAATATTGGGATACTTGAACAAATCCGCTCCAGCCCTGGACACGGTAATATTATTCTGTATACGAATGAAACAAAATATTGGCTCATAACTAACAAACCCAATCAAGTAATTTATAACTAAACTCGGGCTCTGTTCTTCTACCGAAAATTTGCTAGTTTTTGTTATAAAATTGTGCATTAAGGTAACACAAAAGTGCATCCATAGAAGCAGAAATTCATCACTTCTTACGGTATGTTTTCTTCGCCTTTTACTGAGAATTGTCGGACTGAACCAAAATTTCAATATTTGATTGAGAAAATGACATAACAAGTTAAGATTTAGTTTTGTGCTATCCATCGAAAAGAAACTTGTTTTGATGAAGTTTCATAGTGAAATAAGTGCCCAAAGGGCACTTCTTGTTTGCAATGAAAATATGTAGTTATACTCTCCATTAAGTGTTGTTCCATATATGTATATTCTGCCAAATAATTTTTTCTCGGAGACTTCCAGATGATTCTGCACTGTTCTTAGGCAATGATATTGCTATTCTGACCTAGCACTGGTTTTGTGGTCTGTGTATCCATGAACATTTCCACCTTTTGGTAGACCCCACTCAGGCTTCACGGTGATAGCTACACCCTTGCTGTTTAGTTCTTTCCATAACCGACTTTTATGCCATGTATGGAACATCATTTTCCCCAAATATCCGGCACAGTCTCGTGTGCAACTTATCTGATATCAGATCCTATTGGATTTGGATCGGTCAGTAAGTTTCCACACAAACGCACAGAATTCGCATGTTAAAATTTCATGTCACTTCGATCAGTCAGTTTTCATGTACAATGAAAACTTCGTGTATCCCCTTTTTAATGGGGAAAAATATCAATTAGGCTCGTCAATGGCCTGAATAGTGTTATGATGTTTCTTCTGTATCGGAAACAACGACTTGTCCATAGTGCATTGATTTTAAACTAGGGCGTACAAGTACCGATAATGCTCCAAAGAGATATTTACGTCAGTCATTAAAAAATTCTGATAATCGAAAAGTGAAGTTGCGAGAGAAATAATGTATTTATTAATTTGCAAGATAATTTGAGCTCGAGAAGAACGTTTTTAACGTTGATATCGTGTTTGCTGACCGACGAACACGATTAGCCCTGTACTAGTGATACTAAGCGAAGTTTGGAGTAATAAAAAATAATTTTTACTTATGGCATTTGACAACAGACAGAAGATGTTTACACCTCTACTACACCTGACAGTTTGTAGTAAAAGACATGCCAAGGGGCCGATTGGCCGGTAAGGTTATGGCCTCTGACATTTGAGACGCGTATTTGTGGTGTGTTCATCGATTATCTTCAAAACGGAAGAGCAGTGAAAAGCGACACTTTTTTGGGCTATTTGAAGATCTAAATAAACAACTCCCCAAATAGCGATCAAACATGTATTTTATCATCAGGACAATGCCCGGTGTCATAAATCGATGGTTACGAAATTGTATGAACTGAAATTTGTATTAAAAGAAATCTGAGCTCAATTGTTTGCAAATCGCAAAAACATGTAATAAAGGCAAAAGTTTGCTTCAAATGAGGAGGTCGTTGTGGAAGCATATCATTCTATAGAAAGTATCCCAACATTAGAGAAAGAAGATGTGACTGGGCAAGGCAAAATTTTTCAGAAAAACAAGATTTTAAGTTTCCTTTAAATCATATGTGTTGTTTGCGATGGACGTTAACTTTTGTTGGCTATCGTTTCATTTTCTTTTCGTTAAGCAGTGATGAGTTACAAGTAATATTACAAATGAGCTAAAGAAAATATAATTGAAAATATTTAACTACGAATTAACAAGAGCAATTGACCACCGCGAAAAGAATACGGCTTTGTTCCCCAGAGTTATCGTACTACTGGAACAGCACTATAAATACTGTACATGCATACCTTATATATGTATAAAATAGGACAAGCATTAACATTAGTTGGCAACTAGTTAGGTCACTGGAAGAGCAGACCAAAAAAAAAGCTTTGCAATTCCCAGTGTATATATATTTCCATATAGCATATAATGCATTGAGATCCCTCCCACTTGTATTGCATTCAAATGTCATCGATCCTAAATAATCACCATCACGTTTTATCGTACCCACCTCTGTATGTAAGGGAGAGGTAGAATTGCGCCCTTAAGCAAATACGTGGATGTGGTTGTGGTTCGCTTTCCAAAGAAATACACAAAATAAATGATTCTGCGAAATTTGCAAAATGATCATTTATAACGATGAATGTATGATGAATGTAACAACAATTAGAATCCTACACTTTCGGTTCCTTGTAAGTCAATATATGTGTATACAGAGACTGTATCGGTATAGGAAAAAAACAACGTCATTACATGAACCATAATTAATATAATTGACATTTTTTGGGGAACGGTTTGTAATTGAAATGAAAATTCAACAACAACACCACAAATCGTAAACTTTTGAGGAGAAGAAAACAAAAAAAAAAAAAGCAAAATCAAAACGCTTAAACAAAGCGCAAAACACTTCACTCTGTCTGTCATTTTGAGTTTAAACAAAAAAGCTTGCGCGCGCACTTTGTCTCAGACGGGTTGGCTTAGAACGACGTGCAGTCTAGTCAACAGTTGTGCTCATGCCAAAATCGCAACAAAAAATAACACTCCCTGAAAAATGTCAAATTTTAGCACATATCTCCAACAATACCTATCCATTGTGCCGAGCAGGCCGGATCAGTTGTAACAGCAGAGGATTGCGAACAGTGGTTAGGGAAAACATTTTTTTGTCAGATAAGAAATACACATTACTAAAATAAAAATTAAATTTATATGTAATCTAATGGCAAATTTTGTTGCTTAAAAAACTGATATAAAAACTTATATAATAGCAAATATTCAGGGCTGTGATAGGGGCGGATGTTACACAGTTGTTGATTTGGATGCTGTAGGTCATCGTTGAGTGAAACCTCTATTGTATAAAATTACGGTTTGTCTTCATTCTACAGCGAAAAATTAGACCAATAATCACAAATAGAGTAATCCCTCATAAAGGTAAATAATTTGGAGATTATTCCTTCCTGTATCCATCAATTATCACCATATATTGTTTTCAATTAATATATAAACGGTAAAATTCTCGAAATAAAACTTAATTAGGGAAAACTAACCAAAGTCTGGTTCAGTCCTTTCCATACGCAATTTTTTTCTACTGAATTCAATAGTCGCAGAGCCGGTACACCAACTCAAATCTTCACAAGTGAAAGCGTCAAATCACTTTGTTCTTATGCAAAATACATTGACCTACGAGGGCGGTCCCACAACTAACGTATAGATGGTGCCTGTAGTTTGAAAACAATAATTTTGGTGAGTGGCAACCTTATAAAACATATGTTTTAAGTCTCAAGATGCCACGTTGTTTAGTATTTCAATTTAAACCATCAAAAGTAAACAATCTCAGTGAATTTATAAACATGAAAAAAGTTGGTCACCCTTATGTAATTCAATATTTCCATTTGAAAGATTTCAGTCCAATCAATATTAAACACGAGCTAGATACTACTCTGGGGTAGTCTGCTCCTTCGTTTACAACTGTAAAATAATGGATAGCAGAGTTTAAACGAGGCCGTACGAGCTGACACCGTAGTGGTCTACGTATTGAGGTGTCCACGCCAGATACGGTTAAGATAAACCACAAAATAGTATTGGATAATCGTCGGATGAAGGCGCGTCAGTTAGCTGAAATGATAAGCATTTCACAAAGTGCTACACATCGTATATTGAACGAAGGTTTAAAGATGAGAAAGCTGTGCGCAATATGGGTGCCACTCTTGCTTTCATTAGAGCATAAACAGCGTCGTGAAAATGTTGTAGTAGAGTAGTTGGCGATGTTTCACCGCAATAAAGCCGAATTTTTAAGTTGATTTACTATAACCATGGATGAGACATGGGTCCACCACGTCAGCATTCACACCTAAGAGAAAGAAATAGTAAAAGTAGTAGACTGGAATGAGAGAATCGTGTCCAAAGAAGGCGAAGACGGTTTCATCTGCAGACAAGATCATGGCGTTCATTTTTTGGGATGCGCATGGGATTATTTTTACTGATTATCTTCAGATGGCGAATTAGTATAATAATTTAGTTCAGCGTTTAGGTGATGAAAATATGGAAAAAAGCGGCATTTGGCGAAAAAGAAAGTTTGGTTTCATAAAGACACACCCACAATATTTATAATTTAAAGTTCGCATTATTTCATCTTGGACCTTATTCGCCAGATTTAGTTACCTCGGACTATCTGGTATTCTTAACCGTGAAAAAATGGCGCGGTGGTAAAAGATTTCCCTACAGTGAAAAGGGGGAGTCTGCGCTCGTTAGCTATTTTAAGAAGTTTGACAGTTCGTACTATAAACAGGGTGTAGAATAATAGAAAAATAGAAAACATTTTTCATAACTGTTTTGTGTCTTCCTTATTAGGTCAGCTAGTTTTGGACCGCACCCGTATTTCTTTTTTTTTTTCTTCAGAGAAAAAATGATTTTTTTTTTAATTTTAAAATCTTTTTCATTTTTACACGCATGGGCATAATGTTGAGGGAGTGAAAAAAATTCCTCTAAACAAACACTGTGCCAAAAAAAAAAAAAAACAGGGAATTCATCATTTAAGAAATCTGCTGTAATTGATTGTCAACACTCCCTTCGTCGATTGCCTATTATTACGATTTTGCCAATCCATCATAAATATATTTCACAATATTTACAATGGATAAAAATGTCGGATAAACAAATTTACAAATTAATTCCTTGTCCTCCATCGCTAAAAATGTTAGAAAAGGCTTATGGTGAATCGACTTTGCTAAAAAGAAGGTGTTGGCAGACCTTTGATTGAAGTTAACATAGATAAAATGAAGAAAATGGTAACTTGAAATCAGCATTTAAGTTTGATATAGACAGTTGCTAAACTTTCTGTGTCTCCCGAATCAATGTGTATCATTTTACACGATAGTTTGTTTCTGAAGAGCGTTGTCACTTGACTTGTTCTGAAGTGTTAGGTTACTGAAAACATGCTAAAATGAGTCAGTTCCGACCCCACATTCATCAAACATATGTATTAAAGCAAGTGCTTAGCTTAAACCGAAAAAAACAACCCAAAAGCTCTCAACATTCCAGATAATGTTGACTGTTTTCTTTGATTATCGCGGTGTTATGCAGTCGGTATTCTTGCCAAAAGAAAGCACGGTATATAAAGCCATTATCTATGCGTTATGCAGTGTTTAGGAGAACAAGTTCGTCAAAAAAGGCCCGATTTGTGGAGAGACTATAATTGTGAATTAAGTTTTCTCTTTTCAAAACTCATATTAATACACAAAGGTAAATTTTCGGAGAGTACTGTTGTCTTTACCGGAAAATGAGTTTGAAAAATGTTTTGATAATGGGATTGTTCTTTGGCATAAGCGTGTTATTTCAGAAGGTGATACAAAAATTTTGAATGATTATTTAATACTTAATGTTTTATTGCGCAATTTCCGTAACTTTTTCAGAAGAATATATATTAAGTTTGTCCGTTTCTACATTAAAAATTCACTTGTTTTAGTAGACAACAATAAATACCCCCAAAATACAAGAGACTTAAAAAAGAATAAGAATTCGGATAGATATTTTACACAGTACCGCGTCCAAAAAGTAAGACAAGAAATTATTTTTTCCAAAAAACTTTTTTTTCCATCCAAAGCATTCGAAGAAAATACGCAAATTATCTTTCATTTGAAATGGAAACGACTGACCTGTTTGAGACGAGATCTATAATTGGTAATCGCCAGTTTTTAAGCATATCGGATTTATTGGACGTGAATTTCATTGATAGAAAGTGATGGTGATTCTGGGCGTTTTTCATCTTCAACTCGTCCCCAATCTTTCTTAAACTGTTTATGATTCTTGTAAACGTTTCTTCCCCACAAAGTCTGTTCACTGAACAATTACTGTTGTAACATTCTGAACGTTTCCATTTCGTAACCAAATTTAATGTAACTACAAAATCAAATGCAGCTCAAACGTAACTGACATTTATGATGTGACGTCTGTTACAGTACTACCAATTTTGGAAAAAATATTTCTGAAATTCGATATAACCGCGTAAATTTAATTGAAAACAGATCTTACATGTTTTACACAGCAGTTTCTTTCAATTACATATTTTTCTTTCAATTAACGAATAGATGGAAAAATTTTGAAAAGTTGTATCTAAGAGATTCAACCACTTTTTGTATTGGCAAAATTGTTACTTCTGCCCCGATTCCTATTTACTGCAGCTTCTAGGTTCAAGCTGTCTGGTCTCAACCATGCTTTCAGCAGTAATTCATAAAGATGGACGAACGGACATGATTTATCGACATCGACTTTTACGACGTTCAAAAATATGTATATTTTTTAGTATTTATTCTTTGGATAGAGATTAAAAAAACAAACAAAGTGCGGTGTCATTCATAGTAGTTGTTTTTTCGCAGAGGTATAAAAGGTAAATTGGCTACTATGATGCATGTTCAATTTCCGTTTCAGTAAAAACTATAAATATAACTATTACAAAAAACTGTCTTTTGCCGAAATATTTCGCCTTATTTTGAATTTCCTTAAGCAGTTGCCGAAAGATTGCCACTTTTATAAATATCATATATCTTCGATAAGCTACAGGGTGGCGCAATAGAACGTGCATATTGCATCACCTTTTTTGCGGGGTAGAAAAGGCGCGGGCGGGGGGGGCGTCTACATCGTTGGGTTGGCGGGCTCATGGAGTTTTAGTCGCTATGAATCACTTCGACGGGAAGCGTCGCGCATTTTGCGTGCGCGCATTTTACGAGAACTCTCGTTCATATATTGCTACTAGGCGACTATATTGTGCTGAATGTGGACTACGGCGAATTAGTGAAGCTCCGAGTGCTAATTTAATTAAAATATGGGTAAAGCGTTTTGAAGAGACCGGTTCAACATTTAAACCACAAGCAAATGGTCGTCCAAGAACATCTAGGACCGAAGATAATGTTGAGAGAGTTATGGAGTTAGTACGAGGAAATCCACAAATGTGGACTCGAAAGAGATCGTCTGTCTTACAATTATCGCGACGAAGTTTGCAACGAATTTTAACATTGGATCTTAAACTGCATCCACACAAGCTGCAATTAACACAAGAATTGAAAGAGTTTGATTTCATAGCAAGGCTCGCATTTGCTAATGAAATGCTTAATCGATTTTCCAATTTTGCCAATATCCTTTTCTCTGACGAGGCTCATTTCCTTATGAATGGGTTCGTAAACCGTCAGAATTGTCGTTACTGGAACAGTGAAAATCCCAAAATCAAACACCAGAAACCATTGCATAGTCCTAAAGTGACAGTGTGGGCAGCAATCTCTGGCAGAGGAATAATTGGTCCTTTTTCCTTCAAAAATGCGCGGGGCCAAAACGTCACGGTTAATACGGAACGCTATGTTGAGATGTTGGATGGAGTTTTGAAAGTGGAAATTCAAGAATAGTGGATTCCAGAACTTGGTTCCAACAAGATGGAGCTACCTGTCACACATCAAATAACTCCATGGCGGTGGTGAAGCAGATGTTCCCTGGCAGACTGATTTCGAAAAGAGGTGATATTCCATGGCCCCCACGTAGTCCAGACTTGACGCCTCTTGACTTTTTTTTTGTGGGGATACCTCAAACACAAAGTCTACAGTAATAAGCCAAGAAACATCGTTCAGTTTAAGGAGAATATCCGTGGTGAAATGGCAGCCATTACACCAGTATTACTGAAGAAGGTTTTCAATAATTTTCGTTTGCGGTTAGAGGAGTACCGTCGTAGAGAGGGTCACCATTTAGATGATGTTATTTTTAAAAAATAAACTCCATTTATTACTCTACAATGCCTTAGATTTATTTTAACCATACCTTTTGTATTTATTTCTTAATCTATTTTTTAAATATGCACGTTCTATTGCGCCACCCTGTATTTCCGAATGTTTTGGCAATTGTCTACAATTTGTCATTAGTTGGTTAAGAAAATAAAATTATCTGCACCTCTTTTGACTGCAGTTGAACTTCAGTATACATAAAGCTATATATTTGTTGAATGCTTTAAAAATATGTATATAATCGCGACAGTAACCTGTTAATATATCGATATTTTTCAAACCTCGAGAGTTTTTGTTCTAACAATCTGAGAAACTTTGGCTCTGTATGACTCACCCTTTGTGACAGAAACTACCATTCTTCAGTAAATCTTTTACTCCTACAAATTCAAAACCCACTGTGCCCACTGTGCGAATCCATTCCACAGCAATTGCCAACCATCCCGACTCTGATCGCAACACGGAAAGTGCGTGGACTGATTACGGCACAGACAACTCAGGCGAACGGTTGGACAGACAGAATGATACGTACCACAATACTAAGTCGTAACAATAAAATCATAACATTACAGAATAAATGGTGATGATCTTCAATGAGCTGTTAAACAATCAACGATTAAACGTCATTCATAATTGTCTAAAGTCAGGTAAAATTATTTTTTTTCTTTTCGCCCGAGTCGAGAGGAGCTGAAATTCATTCATAAACTTTGATCTGGAAACGTAACAACACGTAAGAGGCAACAGAAGACCCTTCACCGATGTTCCCTTATAAGGAGCAAAATAAAAACGTATGGTTATGTTTATGTCTCAGAGATGTGCGATGTGTCCCAGCCCGATTAGTAAGCTGCGTGGCTGTTGCCCTGGGATGGCTGGGCTGGATGGATGTCTGGTTGGTTCATTTTGGATGGCTCAGACGTTCGTTTGCTACGTCTGGCTGCTAAAATAAGATCGCGCGTCGGTGTTATATCAACCCACAATTTGTGCAAAGCGACGTCTTTTTCTGCGTGCTTATGGCTTTAAGGCGGCGGTGGCGGCAGCTTACAAACAAGTTAAGTTCAGAGACGAGTGTGTTTCTTTCATCAGCAGCATCTTCGTCATCGTTCCTACATGGGACATTGTTGCCTTCGTCACTAGCAGAAGCAGCACTTTGCTTCGCAGCGATATTAAAAGACGCGTTTTTAGTAATTTCATTTAATCTTAGTCGGATCATACTGTTCTTATAACACGAGCCGTTTGAGATTTTGTTTTAATCCGAAGGGTGTTTCAGTATGGGAATGATGACAATTTATCCTGAAGAAATTTTCCAGCGGAAATTTTGTAAAATGTTAACAAAATTTTCCCCAAAAGAGGCTACTATGGCGAACATGGCGTAAATATAAAAGGATTATGATCAAGACGACTTTTTTTATTTTAGAAAAAACAAATTATTGGTACAAAATACAAATTATAATGTTAAAAAATGAAAAAAAGATAGAAATTCCAACAAATTTCAACAAATATAATGGTCTTTTTGATAAAAATAGCCAACATAATTAAATTGGTGTGCATATTTCCTAAAATTTCGAAGTTTTTCTAAGAACAACTAGCGAGAACCAGAAATATTTTTACAAATCTTGCATAAAATGACAACGGCATTAACACAATCTTGGCTGAAATTCATAAGTGGAAGTAGTTGCACATATGCCAAAAAAGTTCATATAAAAAATATATAATTAGTGAAAAAAATCACATCAAAGGGTAAGAAAAAGAGGGGAAGTAACCAAAAAATATTTTAAATAGTATAAAATGCATTAAACTCACAACACAGCCTCTGATGTTTCTCTGATTCAATGGAATTTGTATTTTTTAAACGTTCGGAATACTTACACGTGTGTCACGACAATGACATAAAAGAGACTCTTTCAAATTTATAGCTCCTGTTCACAAAACTATAATTTGGCTTTCGGTTTTGGAAGCAAATTTTCAAGGGAATACCTTTTTTTGAAATCTTTTATAAATCACTTGGCGCAAAATAAACTTCCATGAGCAAAATGAATAATGCACAAAAAAAGTGTCACCCAGAATAGTCTCCATATTCTAGCCTAAATGACTAATAAATTCCAAATAAAGATATTGCTAAAAAGAAGTGAAAAAGTGTTTTCGAAACATCAAAAGTAAAAGTAAACTTACAATTACCAATAATTGAAGTTTAATTGCAAAACAAATGTTCTTAAACGAATCGGACGGGAGTTCAACAAATAAATAACAATTGTAAACATGTTAAATTCAATAAAAACAAATTGCCAATGATCTAAAATGCCCTTACCTTTTCCACCAACAACTCCGCTATCGCCCATCATCCTTCAACAAACTAACCGAGAGCATAGAAGTACTAAAAACAACAATCACCGCTCTACCACACTCCATTTGTGGCTCTATGTAATATTTGCAACAACAACACTTTTACATTCTTTTTCACTCTTATTGTTATTGTTTATTCTTCAGTTGCATCTCTCAATTTTGTCAGTTTTCTTTACACCACACACATTCACACAAACAAATGTTTGTGGACACTTCAGTTAGATCTTGAATTGTTATTTTTTTTCACAACGAAATTCATACAAATTTGTTGAAACTTCACACTCGATTTTCTTTACGTTAATGAGACGGATCAGCGAAAATTTTGCATATTCTAATAGTGCAGTTGATAAACTTTATTGTGAGGCAAAAATTATAACAATTCAATAACTTTTAGACCGTATTTTCGTTGTTTAAATGAAGACTGTGAACTAAAAAGACCGAACGTAAAAAAGCAAAAGAATGAACTGAAGTTTAGTGGGTGAGGTGGAGATGGATGGTCAGAGTTGATAAAGATGGTACTTTTGGACTTTTTTTTTTTGTACCTCTCCAACCTAAAAAAATACGACTCATTTAGTACGTAACAAATTTGTTGTCTAATTGAATTAACGGGCATGGAATGAAGTCACAGTCAGTTATTCACTTTCTGGTTGTTAAAAACCACAGTGCACCGGCACTTACGACGAAAAAATTACTTAATTAATATGGGCTAAAATTTCAACTATATTCCTAGGTAATACTAATACGCTCTCTAAGTCGTAGTTGGCGCAAGCTAGTTGATGTTAACTAGCTATGCGCAAAATATGCAATTTAACTACTAGCGTAATTAAAATTAACGATCCAATAGCAGTTGTGTAGCCATTGGTCGTTGACAACTATAACTTTAAGACTGGTGAATGAATTCATCTGTCTCTGCTCCAATTCAATAAAATTAATAATGTCACCTTGGAAACTAGCAGTGGAATATTTATTGCAAAATGTTGCTAAAACGGGCTTACAAAGCGATTTAGTGATAAAGTACTTTCTAGTTATATAAAAATGCAAACACAAAAATTCAAACATTAATCCAGCATGTCCTGTGGTACCGCACAAAATTCTTGACTATAACACCAACGGATGAGTTCTCGGAGACTTTCAGGAAGAAATACTTTGAAAATTATATGAATCCGTTGTGTATCAACTTCGCATAAACCGTTAGTTGTGTGAACTGTATACGGAAAAAGAGGTGGTCCAGCACGTAAAACTGAAGCTATTGCGTTGGCTGGGTCATGTTGTGTAGATGAAACTTCACTAATGGACTAGATGGGTGACGAAGAAGAGGACGACCAAAAACTCAGCGTGGGCCAAGGCTTTTCGATCACTGTCAAAATGGTGGCAAATTGGAGAAGGAGCGAAGAAGGAATTATCTATTATTATTATTATTATGCCATCAATTTAAGCAACTAAGGATCCAATTATCGTGTGAATAAATGTTTTCCTACCTGACGAAATTTTCCCCATTTAATTCGTTTACACCCATAACGCATTTGATTCTTTATTAACAAAAGCTTCAGTATATTAAACAAGTATTATAAAATATTATAAAAAAACATTAATTATTTACCTAACAGATGGCTTTAGTAATTTCTATCTCGTATTGTATAAGTGTGGTATGGTTTGAAACCGCTTGGGAAAGGCAGGATACAAAACGAAGCTCGTTGTATGGCGGGAGTCACACGAACCAACACAGTAATAAACACTTCATTGACCGAAGTTTCGTCTGCAAATCGTTACTCCATCGCAACAAAATCAATCCTTTTCTGAAGCGGGTGGTGACTGATGATGAAAAGTTACTTTGCTGGTGAAAAAAATCACCTCAAAGGAAGCTTGTGAAAATCGACTATCCCAGTTTTTTTGTCAATAGAAACGAGGGTTTCTATGAGCGGGACGTAAAGGAATTACCTTCAAAATGGCAACAAGTTTCTGAACAAAATGGTGCAATTTGACCTAAATCGGATCATTTTCACTATATTAAATTTCGATGTCATGGACAAATTTTGGGTTTTTATTTCCTACTCGAATATTGTAAATTAACTGAAAACATTTAGAAATAAGCTAAAGACATCAAAGTGATCGGAAATTTGAAATATTTGTGGTTTATTTATATTTTCTGTTTTGTACTTTCTTTTTCATTCCGTACAACGAAAATGATTCGTAAACCTAGCTTGTTAAGAAAAAAGTTACAATACATTTGTCCACCATTGCCCTGCACTATAACCCTTAATAGAACCCCTAACGATAGAACCTTTTACTTTATGATTATCGACGTACAAATTACTTGGCGATTTAATATAATTTTTTTAGACTCTTATATTATGAGTACAAATTGGATTTTGAATATTTAAATGAGGTAGTATTGTAAGGACCGTAAAAGACTGTCTTGCTGCAATGTTTCTTGAAAATACTTATATATACTATATATACTATATGTGACCCAAATTTAACGATAAGTATTGTGTTGAAGGGACATTGTTGTAACAGGTTATCCATTTAGTGGTTTCAAGGCCGCCGGTCTGGCAAAGCTGTCAGCTGTTAAATACCTGTCATCTGAAGTGTTATTTATTTAATGAAAGATTTGCCATTCACGAATGTGGATCGTTTAACAACCGAAGAACGGGTAAAAATAGTTAAAATTTACTACAAAAGTGGTGATTAAGACGTGAGCACTTTTCACGTAATACGGGGTGCTTATGGTCGTCATAATCAACTTGCAGTGCAAGGATTATACAGAAATTTTAAGAGATTGCACTGCCGAAAATATTGATTTTGTTAGTGAAAGTGTAACGGATAATCCGAATTTCCATTCAGAACGCTATGGCCGATTCTTTTTGGCCCGCAATTGAAGTTTATTAACTGGACGATATGTGATTTCAACAAGACGGTGCCACGAGCCACATAACACGATCGATTTTGGTTTTATTGCATGAGATGTTTCCAGAAAGTGTAATTTTACGTTTTGACAACATCAATTGATCATCAATATGATGCAATTTAGGACGTTAGACTTTTTTTTGGATGCTACCATGTTTACGCGGATAACACCTAAACTTTGAGGCATTTGAAGACCAACATTTGTCAAGCTTTTGCCGAGATACCGCACGAAATGTGCGAAAAAGTGATCGAAAACGACTTCAAAAAGGTTCATTGCTGCAAGCAATCAAGACGCGTTCATTTAAATGCCATTTTGTATTTCGTACATAATGGCAAGGTCCAAGCATTATAATGAAATAAAAGTTTCATCGGAATGATCTCTATGTGTGTTTTATTTAACTTTGCTTTTGAAAATGAAAAAAATATATAACCCTATATGTATAATCCCTTCGGAAAATTAAACGATATTTTAGGGAAGAAATCAACATTTTTACATCTTTATAAAGGGTGTCCAAACAAGAACGCAAGGTTTAAATTTGGCGCCATTCGAAGTGTCATTGTTTGACATTTGAACAATTGTTATTGTTTGCTAGTAGAAGGTACGAGGTTAGTAAAACTGGAGCGCTAAACGAATGAACAACGCGTTCTCATTGTGAAATTGTTCACAAAACTTTCAAAATGGTGAAAGTTTTGCGACTACAGTTCGCAAATTGCGATCAATTTGGAATCACAATAATGCACCAAAAGAGTCAACTGTAAAGAGATTAATGAATAAATTTGCCAAAACTGGGTATGTTAGTGATGTAAAGACAATAACGCACCTTCGACCAGGTCGATCGACCGAAAATGTCGCAGCTGTACGTGACGATATCGCTCAAATTGGTGACTCCAAATCCACTATGCAGCGAATTTTGACGAAAGATTTGCATCTTCATGCATATAAAGTTCAATTTACTCAGGAACTGAAGCCAGCTGACCATGGACAGCGAAGGGAGTTCGTTAATTGGGTATTGGAGAGACAACATGAAAATGCTGATTTTGCCGATAAAATCATCTTCAGTGACGAGGCGCATTTCCAACTTGACGGCTTATGCTATAGGTTATGGCTATAGGCAGAATTGTCGCATTTGGGGTGAGGAAAATCCTCGAATAATTCACGAGAAGTAAATGCATCCTCAACGTGTCACTATGTGGTGTGGATTTTGGGCTGGAGGAATCATTGGACCTTTTTTTATGGAAATGAGGCATGTCAAGCGCAAACAGTCAATGGTGTTCGGTATCGTGAAATGATAACAAGTTTTTTCGTGCCTAGAATTGAAGAAATGAATGTGGAGGGCATGTGGTTTCAACAAGATGGCGCCCCATGTCATACAGCCAGAGAAACAATTCAATTGCTGCATCAGTCATTTAAATCTTGCGTTCTTGTTGGGAAAGAATTTTTGATCAGAATTGGCATTTGAAGAATGAGTGAAAGAATGGCTCCCGAAAAAGCCTTGGAATAATTTTTCTTTTCGCAATAAGTCACAATCGAAATCGAGTTCTTTAACTGGTGTTGTATGAAAATAATCTCATAATTTCATTCAAATTTCTTTTGTGATTATCACTCCATTCTGCATTCCCCTTTTTCCCCAAAAAGCATTTATTCCAATCTTCACATTTTCATTTCGTTGTGTTGTCTGACACAGCCGTGTTACATTATCTTGGCACGTTCTTAGCTTTCCGTTTAAACAGTTCGCCGGCTTACAGAACCGCTCTTCTTTCTTTGAGTCTTAAAACAGATTCTTGCGACAATTGAGCTTTGAGATTTTCATTTTCTTCTTAGTAACCAACTACAGCAAAAGCGTTTTTTTTTTGTCTTTAGCTGCAGCCTTTAGTTGCGTTTAATGAATGAATTGGTCTGGGGAATAGAGAGATTTGAACTGGTCCCTGAATAGATGCTGGCATGACTTCAGATGAAGTCTTTGCAAATGAAATGTTTGTGTGATTTGTAAATTCTTATTCTTCTTTGGCACCACTATCTGAAATTCGATTGCAATTGGGATGCGAGAAGAGGAAATCCGCTTGGCAGTCAACGATTTTTTTTAATGCTTCTCAGTAGGCTATGTGAATGTGTGTGTTTGTGTGTGTGATTGACGCGATCGTGATTTACACCATCTCCATTTTTAGGGTGCGTAAAAAGAGGCACCTAATAAACAATCAGCATTGAAGTGTTTATTATTTCGTGGTAAAAGAATGGGATTTTTTTTAGGAGAGTTTTACAGATGGGATTGTTCTGGCATAAGATTTCTGATTTCTGTATAGACACGTCCCACGGCTGATGAATAGTGCGAACCCACACCTGTATTTACAAAAACGTGCATACATACGAGTATATTCATATGTCATCTGCAGAAGGCATTTGGCGTCGATCAGTTGTTGTATTTTGAAATGAGAAAAAGTTGTAAACATTCCTGGAAATCGATATGTCAAAATTAAGCTAAAGATGAATTCTGGAACTTACAAAAATGGCAAATATTTTTACTTATAACTCATTGTTGACTTTTAGGTTGAAGCAATCAGCATGATTATATTACAAAAATTGTTATTTGATTGGACCAATTAAAAGGGGTCGCCACAACTTACTTATTTATGAGGGTGCTCCCAAAACTAACCGACCTAACAAAAAAGACACAAAAACGTTGGGTAAAATTTTCTTAATTTTGCAACTTAATCTTTCTTTTAGCTCGATACACTTTTTCAACGATATTCAATAGCTTCTATATTTTGTTTATTATCTTACAAAAGAAGATCCTTAAGGGTTGTTTTTATCACAAAATCTGCCCGCATATACCATCCAAAAATAAACCAGTAGACAGGCATTGAACTAATGTTCTATAGGATCGAAGCTTATACACCCTGTAACACTGATTTCAGTCGACAATATTGGGGACTAACATTAGCGACATAGATTCTTATGGCGAGTATTTCGGTATTTGTAGTTTTTACAAATGGAATGACAAACATAGTACGAGGTGTGTTCAAAAAATAAGGGCTACGTACATTCGACTTTCGATTAATATTCTTTTTCTTTATGTTGGTACACTCGTTTTGAAGATATGTTGACGGTTTTGTCCATATACAGGGTGGCGCAATAGAACGTGCATATTGCATCATCTTTTTTTGCGGGGTAGAAAAGGCGCGGGCAGGGGGAGCGCCTACATCGTTGGGTTGGCGGACTCATGGAGTTTTAGTCGCTATGAATCTCCTCGACGGGAAGCGTCGCGCATTTTGCGTGCGCGCATTTTACGAGAACTCTCGTTCATATATTGCTACTAGGCGACTATATTGTGCTGAATATGGACGAATTATGGCGAATTAGTGAAGCTCCGAGTGCTAATTTAATTAAAATATGGGTAAAGCGTTTTGAAGAGACCGCTTCAACATTTAAACCACAAGCAAATGGTCGCCCAAGAATATCTGGGACCGAAGACAATGTTGAGAGAGTTATGGAGTCAGTACGAGGAAATCCACAAATGTTGACTCGCAAGAGATCGTCTGTCTTACAATTATCAACAACGAATTTTAACATTGGATCTTAAACTGCATCCATATAAGCTGCAATTAACACAAGAATTGAAAGAGTCTGACTTCATAGCAAGGCTCGCATTTGCTAATGAAATGCTTATTCGATTTTCCAATTTTGACAATATCCTTTTCTCTGGCGTGGCTCATTTCTTTATGAATGGGTTCGTAAACCGTCAAAATTGTCATTACTGGAACAGTGAAAATCCCAAAATGAAACACCAGAAACCATTGCATAGTCCTAAAGCGACACTATGGGCAGCAATCTCTGGCAGAGGAATAATTGGTCCTTTTTTCTTCGAAAATGCGCGGGGACAAAACGTCACGGTTAATACGGAACGCTATGTTGAGATGTTGGACGGATTTTTGGCTCCAGAAATTTAAAGTTCAAGAATAGTGAATTCCAGAACTTGGTTCCAACAAGATGGAGCTACCTGTCACACATCAAATGACTCCATGGCGGTAGTGAAGCAGATGTTCCCTGGCAGACTGATTTCGAAAAGAGGTGATATCCCATGGCCCCCACGTAGTCCAGACTTGACGCCTTTTGACTTTTTTTTTGTGGGGATACCTCAAACACAAAGTCTACAGTAATAATCCAAGAAACATCGTTCAGCTCAAGGAGAATATCCGTGGTGAAATGGCAGCCATTACACCAGTATTACTGAAGAAAGTTTTCCATAATTTTCGTTTACGGTTAGAGGAGTGCCGTCGTAGAGAGGGTCACTATTTAGATGATGTTATTTTTAAAAAATAAACTCCATTTATTACTCTACAATGCCTTAGATTTATTTTTACCATACCTTTTGTATTTATTGTTTAATCTATTTTTTTATTATGCATGTTCTATTGCGCCACCCTGTAGTATGTTTAGTTTGTTTGTGAGAGGCATAAATAAGACAAGTGGTTTGTCCGACACCATTTTTCCGGCATAGATACTAGAGTATTTCATGTTAACATGTTTTGTTTTAATTATTAGGAATTATAAATAGGAAATCGAACTAATGTTTTGAAGTACTTCATTACCGTTGCATATTTTGCAGGTGGTCTGAAAGTGCTTTGTTGGAAGCGATAAACATACACGGATGGGATCCTTAGAAGTAGTGAAAATGTAATTATTTTTGAATACCTTCCACTTTTTTTTTTTGCTGGGGCTAATTAAGTTGCTTTGGCGATCCATAAATCTTCGTTTACAAGAATTTACTATTAAGAGTTTAGTTTAAAAACTAACCACATTGTAGGTTTTACAATTTCATCACAGTTTTGGAACTGTTAAAACCACTACACAAGATTTCATCATAATCCATGGATTTGTTTTTACCGCAAGAGTATTGCTGCCAAATGATTTTTTCCAAAGTAAGCACAGTACTAATTTTTCTGGATTAATCAACATCTGAATGCAACACCTCGAAAAGTAAAGCCCACTTTAGAGAAACATTTTTCAGTTTAAAGAGTAACGTGCTTGAATTATCCAATATCTGACTTTAAATCTCTGGCAAAAAAATTATATTGTTTTACAGCAGAGCTATCCAGAACACTCGTATAATTCAAAATATCCTGACATATTGAACTGAACGATTTTTTTGAAAACTTTAAAAAACGAATCCCCCTGAATAATTGTTATCATTTTATTCATGCCCTACCCATTTTTTGTACCCCTTAAAGTTCTATATCGAAATGATTGCAATGATCACGAAAAGTCAACCTAAATGGCTGTAACTTTCGTATCTTTATTTTTGAAGCCAATTAAAATTAATAAACTTCTCTGCACATTTTCAGCAATTCCACTGCCATCGTCACCCATCCACTTCTAGCTCACTCCCCACTTTCATTTAAAATGTGGGCCAACAAATGTCTGTAGTTATTCATTATCGCTGTTTTTAGAATCATAATTATTTCGCACAGTTTATGCTCATTAATTGCAACGTTATTAACAGGACCCTAAGGACATCCAATATCTGTCCTGTTATATTTGCTTTCGCTTAGTGTGTCTGTGTGTGTGGGTCTGGGTGCGTCTGCCTGTCTATTTCTCCGCAACGTGTTCGGTCATAAAATATATTTTGCGCTTAATTTTCATTCGTGTAATCATGAAAAAATTTTAATTTGCCTTTCTTTCATTCCAACTCAAAGTGCCACACGCTTAACACAAAACAAAACGTTATTGGACGCACAATCTTCATTTATCCTGGCATTGCGAAGAGACACGATGGAAGGAAGGGTGAATCCCGTAATACACACACACACACACACACACTCCAGAGCGAGAGTGGATTCATAAAATCTCTATAATTTTTCAATGCTATCAAGATTGTTCGACTGTGTCTTTGGGCCATGTCAATGGATTTCACTGATACTGTAGGTCAGATAGTTAGGCCCATTAAGATAAACTTCCACACAAAGTGTCTGCCCCCCCCCCAGGTTAACCCATCCAAGAACACCCTTATGAACTGAAAATCACTTGTAATGCAAAAGCTATTCAATTGAGTTTGCGGAGCTTTGGTGAAGTTACATGTGTGTAACCTTTGATAGAAACTCTGTTGAAGTTAAATGATAGATTGCAATATGAACAGGAATATGACGAGGAAGCTGCTTAATGAGGAAATAAGGATTAACTTTCAATCATGAGTTTTTTATCTCCATATTATAAGACTTGTGATCAGACACAAGATTGAAAAGGAAAATAGATATCGAGCGAATAAAATATTTCACCTGGCTCGTACAAAATGTGGAGACCAGTGAAGAAAATAATGTATTACGGAAAAAAATACTACGAACCTGGAAAAGTAAAAAGGCATTTACAGTAACGTACAAAAGCGATCCCAGAACTAGGCGATCTAGCAAACAAGACACAAAAAAGTTGAGAACAATTTTCTTTATTCCTCAACATAAACTCGTTCTAGTTCGATACACTTTTTCCAACAATATTCAATAGCTTCTGTACCCTGTTTATAGTAAGAACTTTCAAACTCCTTAAAATAGCCATCAACCGCAGACTGCACCTCTTCATTGTTGGCAAATCTTTTACCACCCAGCCATATTTTCAAGTTTGGAAATAGAAAATAAACCGAGGGAGCTAAATCTGGCGAATAAAGCGCGTGAAGAAACAGTTAGAACTTTAATTCATTAATTTTAGTCATCGCAATAGTGGATGTCTGAACTGGGGCATTATCTTGATGGAACAACACTTTCTTTTTCGCCGCTTTTTTCCATAATTTCATCACCTAAATTCTCCAATAAATTATTATGCTAATTCGGCAGTGATGGTTTTTCCTTTCTGAAGATAATCAATAAAAATAATCCCATGAGCATCCAAAAAAACCAGACGCCGTCACCTTGCCTACAGATGGAATGGTCTTCGTCTTCTTTGAACACGATTCCCCATTCCAGTCCACTGTTTTAGCTGTTCCTCTGTCTCAGGTGTGAAGAGGTGGACCCATGTCTCATCCATGGTTATAAATCGACACAAAAATTCGACTTCATTGTGGTGAAACGTCGCCAAACACTCTACTGAAACATTTTCACGACGCTGTTTTTTCTCTACTGAAAGCAAGCGCGGCACCCATTTTGTGCATAGTTTGCTCATCTTCAAATCTTCAGTAAATATAAGATATATAGCACTTTTTGAAATGCCAATAATTTCAGATCACGCTCATGCACTTTCAGCTGACGATCATCCAATACCATTTCGTGGATTTTTTTTTTAGCCCTATCTTACGTGGACACCTCTATTGGTCGACCTCTATGGTGTTCGTCTGGGCAGCTCATATGGACGCTTTTAAACTCTACTACCAAATATTTTACAGTCGTAAACGAAAGAGCAGACTTTTCCAGAGTAGACTCTAGCTCGGCTTTAATATTGAATAGTTTTGGCACCGTCCTCCTACACTAGAAACTACCGTAAGAAAAAAACGGCTACCAGCTTGTGCGACTTCTTCGCCGAAAGTAAATTTTCTCTTCTCTTCCGCGAAGTTGATACGTTAACATACTTATGGAGGTGAATGATGGATGTGAAATCCACAGTACGATTCGCACTATCGTTATCGAGGGATACATATTTCTATATAGGATAATGATATGGAATGATAAGAAAAGTTACTGCAATCTTCTCAAGCATTAAGAATGGATCGCCGAAACAGACTTTAGTGACAACAGAGAATACAAAAGAGAATACGTTGAAGTTATGCTCATTAGAAACAGTGTATGACGTATGTTTTATATACGAAACGAACAATAACATTCGTGGCTGATTTTAGCCTCCATGCGAAGCTAATACGTTAACGCACTTATAAATGACGAAATCTGCAGTAAATATGATGCAGATTTCGTTATCTCGATATGTATCGTTATCAAGAGACATATACTCGTATTGCCGCTTTCGTCAATGATATGGAATGGTATGATAAAGCCTTCCTAAGCTTTGGAAATGAATCACCAAACGTGATTTTGGCGACAAACGAAAATACATTAAGGTTATTTCTTTCGACGAACAGAGAGCCTACTCAGTACAAAAACTATACAATGCTGGAATTGTGACCATTTCCGCTTTTGCTTTATAAAACGAAGAATATCAGCATGGAAATCAAAAGAGTTAATAATAAATCCCTTCCTCGCGATCGAAAATCCAGCTGTACCAGAAACTAATTATATCCGCCTCCTATATTGTGCAAAATTCTATTCTAAATATATATTCCAAATGTATCCATTCCAAATGTATTAGACCGAAAACCACTAAACTCTATATACATACATATGAACGAGTAAATATAACGTTTTTAGTAGTTTTCGGTGAGAAATAATCGGTAAAATATATATCGTTAACATAACACATCAGCGCGTAGTGATGCGTTATCACAGAAAGGATGGATAACAATTTCAATAGTTAATATAAACAAATTAAATGTGGTAAATCAACAATATGCGGACGCCAAAGTCACAAAAAACCTTGGCGCCAAACGGAATGAGGAATTTTTGAAATTAATAAGTTGGGGAACTTTTGCCCCACCTCTGCTATTGCAGGTCTGGCTAAGTGGCAAGTAGAAGTGTCTTGTTAAAACCACATCTAGAATTAAAAGAAATGCTCATTTGGCGGGATTCTGGAAGTAAACAACTCTTTGAACATCTTTAAGTAATATCTAGGTACCAACAGACCCCATTAAGCTATGGGTAAGAGCTGATCGCATGATAGCTGATAGTTATGTTTGAAAGGGTGGTCCAACTTTTTAAAAAACCCCTCAGAAACTGGTTATTCAAATATTACTTTATCTACTAAATCTATTAACCAATTATTGCAGAGTTTTAAAATTTATTTAAGATATCAACAAAAATTGCGAACAGGAACAGGACTTACGTATTGAAAACAGTCAGCCGATACATATGAGAATTTCACCAGATGCCACTATGAAATCTAATTCACTTTTTTTGTAATAATAGTTATATAATAGTTAATATAAGTAATATAATACTTAATATATAGTCCATATATTTTGAAAATTCTGCTAAGTACTTTGTACAGTTGAAAAGTACATATAATGCATTAAAAACTGAACAAGACGACTACATTTCCAAAGGCTAATTCTTCTAATAGAATACTATAAGTAAGTCCACGTAAAATTCATTAGTTTTAATGCAGTTCTTCACCTCCGACTCAGTATTTGCGTTTCTTTCTTACATCTTTGGAAGCAAGTTTACTGCTGGTAAAGAGCACAAGCTGAACAATTTTATTGCTAAAGGGTGTCCCAACAAGAACGCAAGACAGTCAATGGTGTTCGGTATCGTGAAATGATAACCAGTTTTTTCGTGCCTAGAATTGAAGAAATGGATGCGGAGGGCATGTGGTTTCAACAAGATGACGCTACATGTCATACAGCCAGAGAAACAATTCAATTGCTGCATCAGTCATTTCCCGGTCGTGCTATTTCGCGTTTTGGAGACCAGAATTGGCCGCCTAGATCGTGCGATTTTTGGGGTTTTTTGAAGTCGATGGTTTACGCGAATAAGCCGACGACGATTCAAGTCTTAAAAGAGGACATTGGACGCTGCATTAATGAAATACCACAGCATTTATGCAAAACGGTCATTGAAAATTTCATTAAAAGATCGCGTGTGTGTCAGCAAAGCCGCGGCAGCCGTCTGCCCGATGTGTTGTTCCATACATAACCTCATTCTGTCTACTTTACGATATAATAAAGTTTCACGGTTTTTTTTTCAAATATCTGTGTTTTATTTAAAATTTAAATCTTGCGTTCTTGTTGGGACACCCAACAGTAATGAGTATAATCTCAAAAGTACTAAAGTAGAACTTTCTTCCTATGACAAGTCCATATAGAATTCAATTCAATAATTACAAGTGCTCCTTTTTAACACCTTTAGAAACTGTTTTTTTTTTTTTTTGACACTTAATGCAATTCGTAAAAAGTATATGAGGGATTAGAAATAATTTTACTTCCTTCCCTGTAACTTAAAATTCATTGTAGTAATTCTTCTAAGAAAATTGTCACCATCATTATTAGAAATACCAGTGAATACAATCAAATTTCGAAATACTTCAATGCAAAAATTGTACAAAGGCTTAAAGTTGTTAAAGTCAAGAAAATTACCTGTTAAGTTGATAATGTCATTTTGTCGAAAGGGTAGTTGCCATTTAATACCTGTAAATATAAAAGTTAATTTCATATTAGTAAATTTTATATAGGTAATTTTATAGCAGGAATATGAAATAACTTAAAAGAGAGGGGACAAAATCTAAAAGACGAATTCAGTTGACTAGTGGTTTATTTTTAGTTTGTTTTTGAAAATTGAAGTCTTATCAACAAAGGGAAGAAATACATAAATCTAGATTAACTTACTATATCTTAATATAGGGTGTCCCAACAAGAACGCAAGAATTAAAAGACTGATGCAGCAATTGAATTGTTTCACTGGCTGTATGACATGTGGCGTCGTCTTGTTGAAACCACATGCCTTCCACATTCATTTCTTCAATTCTAGGCACGAAAAAACTTGTTATCATTTCACGATACAGAACACCATTAACTGTTTGCGTTTGACATGCCTCATTTTCATAAAAAAACGGTCCAATGATTTCTCCAGCCCAAAATCCACACCACACAGTGACACGTTGAGGATGCATTTGCTTCTCGTGAATCACTGGAGGATTTTTCTCATCCCAATTCTGCCTATTGACGAAGCCATCAAGATGGAAATGAACCTCGTCACTGAAGATCATTTTATCGAAAAAATCAGCATTTTCATGTTGTCTCTCCAATACCCAATTAACGAACTCCCTTCGCTGTCCATGGTCAGCCGGCTTCAGTTCCTGAGTCAATTGAACTTTGTATGCATGAAGATGCAAATCTTTCGTCAAAATTCGCTACATAGTGGATTTGGAGACACCAATTTGCTGAGCTCGGTGTCGAATTGAGGTGGATGGAGTTTGAGCGACATCATCACATACAGCTGCGACATTTTCGGTCGATCGACCTGGTCGAAGGCGCATTGTTGTCTTTACATCACTAACACACCCAGTTTTGGCAAATTTATCTATTAATCTCTTTACAGTTGACTCCTTTGGAGCATTATTGGGACCCCAAATTGATCGCAATTTGCGAGCTGTAGCCTCAAAACTTTCACCATTTTGGTAAAACAATTTCACGATGAGAATCCGTTGTTCATTCGTGTAGCGCTCCATTTTTACTAACCTCGTACCTTCTACCAGCAAACAGTAAGAATTGTTCAAATGTCAAACAATGACACTTCGAATGGAGCCAAATTTAAATCTTGCGTTCTTGTTGGGACACCCTTTATTGCATAAATTACGTGTGGATCCTTGAATGCCAGAAAAATCGGCTAAGTTCATATTTTGGAGAAGCAGTATAACAAAAAGTTGTGGAGGAAAAACCAACTAAGGAAATGAAAAAAAAACATAAAATTATGTTTTTACATTTTATTATTTTATTATATAATATTCTAACGACAATACGCCAGATAATTCGCCCACTTGAGTCGGTCATGACTAGATATCAGCAATTATAACTTCAATCGTTTAGTCAACACAGTTGAATTTGTTTGCTAATGAAATAGTTTCAAGTTTTCAATATTATTTATTCCAATCCATTATTTTTCCAATCGATATATTTATTTACCTGTATCTCGTGCTCGGTTATGACTTTAAAAAAATAAGATTTCTTGCTCAAAACCTACAAACTCAAATAGTTTAGTGATTACTTAACTCAGCACTGCAGGAGGACGCGGCAAAAATGAATGCCCGCAAAGAGAAGATACGCCGCATTTTACAAATTATCTTCGACGAGAGCGAAAACGCAATGAGCTGAAAATAAGAATATTGATTACAGTCCCGATGCTATAACAGTCAATCACGAGAAATTTTGATTTCGTCGATTCTTTGACAGTAAATTTGTTGTGAAAGATGCGCCACGCTCTGGAAAGCCAATTGTCAAAAATGTCGATATGATAACAGAAATTCCCAAGTCAGGCCGTCAAGTAAGCAATGCTTCCATTGCCAAGTTGTTAAACAGTGCACAAAGAACCATTTGGAGCAGCTTGAAGAAGACTAAGTACAAAAAAAGTTCTATTTAGCACGAGCTAAAGCAAAAAACATCCGAGTTAAGGCCACAGAAACGCAACAAAATCTACAAATTTCTCAAGCGGATAGTGACTCTGGCTAGCGATAAAAAATGGGTCATTCACGACAACGTGAAGCGAAAACGGCTGCAGTCAAATCGCGGTCAGCCGGCGCAAATGGGGGACAATCCAGGATTGACGGTCAGGAAAGTTTTGCTGTATGTTTCGGTAGGATCGGTAGGGAATCATATACTATGAGCTGTTCCCCCTACGACTAAATTTTTTTTTCGAATCTGTACTATCAACAATTGAACCGTCTGAAGGAAACAGTTACTTAGAAATACCATAAGTTTCAGAATTCTTGCGCGCCCTTACAGCCAGTACCTGGCACCAAGTGAATACCATCTATTTCGTTGTAAAACGAATATTTTTTGGGTGGTGAAAAATTCGTCTCAAGAGAAGCTTATGAAAATTTACTGCCTCATTTTTTTCTTTTGTTAATAAACAACAAGTTGCCAAAAGGTAAAAACAGCATATTAAACATAACGTCGCATATTCGAGCTACGAGGTGTGTTCAACAAAAGGTGAATTTTCATTTTTCTCAAAAAATATTTATTTATTCATCAATTTCTATTTTATCTCCTTGAAATTAGTAGATATAATACGTCGTATAATACGTAATAATCGAAGCAGTTTCGATTTGCACTTTTTGCTATGCCCTTCACCTCTCTCAGCGATTCGGTTCTTATCTCCTCAATCGTCGCAAAACGCCGTCTTTTCATGGGTCTCTTCAATCTTGGGAACAGGAAAAAGTCGCTGGGGGACAAATATGGTGAATACAGTGGCTGAGCCATTACAACGGTGTTGGTTTTGGCCAAATAATCTCTCACAAGCAAAGATGAATAAGCAAGTGCATTGTCATATGCAAAAGCCGTGAATTTTTTTCACAATTCCGGGCGTTTTTTTCATATTGTTTTACGCAAACGGCGCATAACTTCAAGGTAATACTCCTTATTTACCATACGACTTTGTGGTAAGAACTCCTGATGCACTACGCCAAGGTAATCGAAGAAAACAGTGAGCAAAACCTTGACATTTGATCAAACTTGGCGTGCTGTTTTTGGACTTAGTTCTCCTGGACTCTTCCATTGGGACGATCGGGCTTTGGTTTCGATGTCATAACCATATACTCGTACCCATGATTCGTCACCAGTTATGACCCTTTTAAGCAAATCTTGATCATCGTTGACGTCATTCAACAATTCCTGAGCGATGCCCATCCGACGTTATTTTTAGTCAAAATTTAGCAATTTTGGAACGAACTTCGCTGCCACACCCTTCATGCCCAAAATTTTCGAAAAGATTGTATGGCATGAGCCAACCGAAATGCCGTCACCCTCAGCAACTTCTCTAATTGTGATTCGACGATTCTCCATAACAATTTTCTTCACTTTCTCAACATTTTAATCGGTTGTTGATGTGCTGGGGCATCCAGAGCGAGCATCGTCATTCACATCTTCTCGATCTTCTGTGAAAAGGTTGTTCCACTTTTAAGCATTTTTTTTGGGTTAGAGTACTCTCACCGTATGCCACTGTCAACATTTCAAGTGTTCTTGAGCACTTAATTCTATTTTTTACACAAAATTTGATGAAACTTCATTGATCCATTTTTTTCGATAGCAGAAAACCGCCGAAAGTGCAAAACGCTTGTCTTATTTATGCCTCTCACGAACAAACTAAACATGCTATATGGATAAAACCGTCCACATATATTCGAGACGAGTGTACCAACATAAAGGGGAAAAATATTGATCGAAAGTCGAATGTACGTAGACCGCGAAATGTGAAAATTCACCTTATATTTTTAACATACCTCGTACATTATTCCTAAGTCACCTGAGTGAAATTTCTGCAGTAGTCACAATTTTCAATTGAATTAAACCTCTTTCGGGAGTTCAAAAACTACGTCATTTTCACCAAGAGATACTCTATTTTTTAGTTATTCAAAAAAAAAAAAAATGCTAAAAGAAACGCCAAAACAAATGTATCATGTCTTGGCGATTCTTTTACCATTTTTTTTGATACCATATATAGAATCGACTAGCAGCATCGAAATATTAATTCATTTTCATGATTGCAAGAAAATATTAATCCTTTTTCTTAAATATTTTCATTTTTAAACAAAAAATTAGTAGATGTGCACTAAAATTTCTGTACTGTATGAAGTATCCGTTTTCAGTAGGCTTCTTTGGATGGTCAATGGTTAGGCTCTAATACAGGGTGGCGCAATAGAACGTGCATATTTAAAAAATAGATTAAAAAATAAATACAAAAGATATGGTTAAAATAAATCTAAGGCATTGTAGAGTAATAAATGGAGTTTATTTTTTAAAAATAACATCATCTAAATGGTAACCCTCTCTACGACGGCACTCCTCTAACCGTAAACGAAAATTATTGAAAACTTTCTTCAGTAATACTGCTGTAATGACTGTCATTTCACCACGGATATTCTCCTTGAGCTGAACGATGTTTCTTGGATTATTAGAAAAGGATATTGTCAAAATTGGAAAATCAATTAAGCATTTCATTAGCAAATGCGAGCCTTGCTATGAAGTCAGACTCTTTCAATTGTTGTGTTAATTGCAACTTATATGGATGCAGTTTAAGATCCAATGTTAAAATTCGTTGCAAACTTCGTCGCGATAATTGTAAGACAGACGATCTCTTGCGAATCGACATTTGTCGATTTCCTCGTACTGACTCCATAACTCCCTCAACATTGTCTTCGGTCCAAAAGTTTCTTGGGCGACCATTTGCTTGTGGTTTAAATGTTGAACTGGTCTCTTCAAAACGCTTTACCCATATTTTATTTAAATTAGCACTCGGAGCTTCACTAATTCGCCGTAGTCCATATTCTGCACAATATAGTCGCCTAGTAGCAATATATGAACGAGAGTTCTCGTAAAATGCGCGACGCTTCCCGTCGAAGTGATTCATAGCGACTAAAACATCATGAGCCCGCCAACCCAACGATGTAGGTGCCCCCCTCCCCGCCCGCGCCTTTTCTACCCCGCAAAAAAAGATGATGCAATATGCACATTCTATTGCGCCACCCTGTATAACATTTCGTTGATTTCTTTTAAATATTTTCTGGCACCTTATGAAGAATCGACTAGAAAGGCTAAAAGATGTAATCATTTTCGCGATTAGGGCAAGATATTGAGCTTGTTTTTCTAAATTATGCATACTTTTGGAAGAAAAGCGTTTAAATGTTGCCTATTGATGATCATTCAAGACTCTGCGTTATTTACAAAACGGTTCTTGGCGCGATGGTAAGCACACGCAACTGTTGTTCGCATGATCGTGGGTTCAATACAGCGCACAGCCACCTGTCATCATTTGAGCAACACTCACCTCGATGTGTCAGACGAACATTTCGAGTAGTCGAGTAATCGATAAGCCTTGTAAATGCTTCTAAAACTGTCACGTTTGGAATTGTCGTTAAAGTGTAGGTTCCGTTGAGTGAGTCTAGAAATAGAATGCGTGTAAGCTCACTGAATGTGAGAAGTTCTCCCATGTCTCATTCATGAGATGCAAATGGATTGGTTTTTATTTATAAAATCAAATCATCGTTCACTGCACGAGAACTTATAAAGTACCTTACAAAAATGTATTTGTTAAAGTAAAAGCCAATTTTATGTTTGTGATTTTAATCGATGTGAAATCGTTAAAATTCTTTTAGTTTATTGACTATGTTCTGTTCCAGGCGGAAATAGAATGGCGCATGCCAAAGTGCAACGGAAAGAAGAAGAATTTTTACAAAAACAAAGGATAACAGTTAATGTGCAATGGTAATAAAATGTACATAAAAGTGCATTCAAATTAGATGCAGCTCTGCTAGCCAGTGGCGGTTACAGTATTCCTTCGCGTTCAATTTTACTGCCTGAAGGTTGTCATACGCAAGGTCACATAACTTTACGATCCTTAATATCAATAGGATTATACGAGTATGTCTTTTTTCTGTTCGATTACTGGATATTTTTCGTAAATAGCTTAAGGTGTATTTTTATCATTGCATACGTTATTATAGCAAATAATGTGTTTGCGGTTCTGTTAATGACAACTTGACAATTTCATTAGTTTTTGTTACACGCACAAATTACACCAAATACAGCCGGAACTTTTACTTTCATTTCATGCCAGGCCAACAAAATGTTGCGCCAGAAAATGTTATCAGCCACTAAACTCCAAATGACTACAGGAACTCCTCCGTCATGACGAGAAAAACAAACATTGTTAGGGTATTTTGGCTGAAACTGAAATGTATGTCAAGTATTTTATGCCGGTGTAATTTACGATTAATTAATTATCATTTAAACGCGATTGAGGGGCAGGCAGCAGACAACAAGAAACCAGAAAACAGCCATAACTGTAACGACAAATCAACAGACCGGTATACAAACGCTCAGACGGACAAACTCACACTCAAGTTCGGTGAGGAAAATGGAAAATAATCAAACGACATGTGGCATTTAAGGTGATATTCATACATGGCTAAACCCTGCTATATCGTACGAGTACGAGTATACTGCCAAAGGTTATGAACATTTTAGTTAGAGAAACACCTTGCGGCAAAATGAAGAAGAAGAAGCAGAAAAAACGCTACACAAGGCTCTCCATCGAACAAGTCTTTTAAGGGCTTTCAAGTCTTAGGGTGTAGAAACGACCACTTCAACTGGAAAGACAACCCCTGTTTTGCGCCACAACAACATCTACAACTCAAAACGCGATAAGGAAATAAAAAGGGAAAATTATTTTCAAAAAAAAAAAAAAAAGAAGAAGAAGAACAAATAGGGTCTACTCTTTGTGTTCAACTTACATGTGACGGCAAATAACATGGAAGTACATACCGTAGAGTGCCCCGCTGGGGGTACTACATGTGAACTGAAAGCACTACTAAAATTTCGCCACCGCCGCCGCACTGGAGGAGCGTCGTCATGTCAAACAGATACGCGCATAATTAATGAGCTTTTTATGGGTTATTGAACCACAAACAAATGTATGACGACAATAGCATACTCGTACGTTCATAGTTCTACGCTTTTGTTGTTTCTGATATCGCTGGAACGCAACTTGACTCGATTTTGCCACTACTTTGAAGTTTGCCAGAGGTGAAGTGCTTGCTATACGTTCGTTAAGTGCCAAAGTGTAGTGAAGTTTATGCTAAATAAAGGGTGGGGGCAGAGAACGTAACTCGCAAGAGGTAATAAAAACAAAGTCATATGCTTTCGTTTCCCTTGAATTAAGGTGTAAATAGTTACGAGTTATAAGCCTATGAAGGACTATCATAGAAGCCCTCACCCCCCGTCCCCAAAAGTGATTATGGAATACATATGTATATATGACAGTGCCTTGCCTCCCCTTTCTATGCCCCTCATCGCACACGCACTTTAGTTAGTTACAGGTATTTAAAAAGGCTGCGGCTGCGGTTGCGCTTCGCATAAAACGCAGTTGACAATAAATTTAAAGTTTATTGCTGCGACAATTTCATTTGTGTATTATCAACATTATGGTAGGTAGTTTAGACAACAAGCAACTTCACGGACACAGGGGTGAGACAGGCCAGTTAGTTTCTACTGAAGGGGAGTTTTAAAGAAACCACATACACGCTTTAGTGTGAGTGGGACTTCTTTAATAAACGCAGTTTTATGTTTAAAAAGTCGTGTTCTGCAAAAGATCTCAAGTTTTCAATAGTACGAAAATATTTCCAATTCGAAACTCGTATCACCACACCAAATGAAATCGCCTCCAAGTAATAAAGTGAAATAATTCGATCACCTTCAATTTGTTTTTTTTACCAGAAATATGCCAAACATAACATTGTAAAACAGCAAAATATATTCCACTTTTGTGCGCCATAAAAGTGGGTTATTAAGGCAGATAATTATTTTGCAAAAATAAGGCAATTTTTTTTATCATATTCACCTGCGGAGTCATCACTCCTCTTCCTTGCTTTCAATACTTCATAATTCCACAAATTAATTTTGTTGTAAAAATTCTTTTTTTCCTTATTTCAACCAATATCTTGAAACAAATGGCCGGCCACAAACTCTTATAAAGGGTGTCCCAACAAGAATGCAAGATTTAAATTTGTCGTCATACGAAGTGTCATTGTTTGACATTTGACCAATTGTTATTGTTTGCTAGTAGAAGGTACGAAGTTAGTAAAAATGGAGCGCTACACGAATGAACAACGCATTCTCATTGTGAAATTGTTTTACCAAAATGGTGAAAGTTTTGCGGCTACAGTTCGCAAATTACGATCAATTTGGGGTCACAATAATGCTCCAAAAGAGTCAACTGTAAAGAGATTAATGGATAAATTTGGCAAAACTGGGTCTGTTAGTGATGTAAAGACAATAACGCACCTTCGACCAGGTCGATCGACCGAAAATGTCGCAGCTGTACGTGACGATATCGTTCAAACTCCATCCACCTCAATTCAACACCGAGCTCAGCAAATTGGTGTCTCCAAATCCACTATGCAGCGAATTTTGACGAAAGATTTGCATCTTCATGCATACAAAGTTCAATTGACTCAGGAACTGAAGTCCGCTGACCATGGACAGCGAAGGGAGTTCGTTAATTGGCTATTGGAGAGACAACATGAAAATGCTGATTTTGCCGATAAAATCATATTAAGTGACGAAGCCCCATTTCCATCTTGATGACTTCGTCAATAGGCAGAATTTTCGCATTTGGGGAGAGGAAAATGCTCGAGTGATTCACGAAAAGCAAATGCATCCTCAACGTGTCACTGTGTGGTGTGGATTTTGGGCTGGAGGAATCATTGGACCCTGTTTTTATGGAAATGAGGCATGTCAAGCGCAAACAGTCAATGGTGTTCGGTATGGTGAAATGATAACCAGTTTTTTCGTGCTTAGAATTAAAGAAATGTATGTGTAGGGCATGTGGTTTCAACAAGACGGCGCCACATGTCATACAGCTAGAGAAACAATTCAATTGCTGCATCAGCCATTCCCCGGTCGTGATATTTCGCGTTTTGGGAACACCAGAATTGGCCACCTAGATCGTGCCGTTTAACACCATTACACTTTTTTCTTTGGGGTTTTTTGAAGTCGTTGATTTACGCGAATAAGCCGACGACGATTCAAGTCTTAAAAGAGAAAATTGAACGCTGCATTAATGAAATACCGCAGCATTTTGTGCAATACGGTCATTGAAAATTTCATTAAAAGATCGCGTGTGTGCCAGCAAAGCCGCGGCGGCCATCTGCCCGGTGTGTTGTTCCAAACATAACCTCATTCTGTCAACTTTACGATAAAATAAAGTTTCACGATTTTTTTTAAATATCTGTGTTTTATTTAAAATTTAAATCTTGCGTTCTTGTTGGGACACCCTTTACCTTCCATTAAGGATTGCGGTCCACAGTTTTTTAGACAATTTACCAATTTAACACAAAATTAGTAGGCCCTTTTCATGTCAGTCAATTACTGCCATATCGCACATAAGACTGGTCTACAAATTTGAAAAAAAAAAATTGACAGCAAAAACGAAACATGTTTTTAACCAATCTGGGTGCGCTGAATTCGAATCTGGCATATAAATTGGGCTATCACGTCCTGTTCATTTTTTTACCGCATGTTTTCAATACTGTAAGACAATCAATATTGACACTCCAATTTCACAATTATTAATTTGACAGAATCCCACATTTATTCTAAATCTTGATAACAGTATTGTTCAAACATGTCAGGGAGATCGTGTTTTACTGATTCAAGCTATTGTTGCTTTGTCTGTGTTGAACATTTGGTTGGGAAAAAAGGATATTCAATATCAGAATCATTAAAATATGCATATTTACATTATTTTGGTTTCGCTGCCAGAAACTTGAACAAACCGTGGACAACGACAATGTTATTGCAGAACT
>JAHXMU010000328.1:283348-296539 GCA_019455685.1 Philornis downsi
CAAACAACCAACATGGTTAGCATTCTATTGTTAGCTAGAACATTTACATGGAAACGCCCTAGATTTTCATTGGATTGGTTTTTCTTTTCTCTCACCTGTTTGGTTTAGTTATCATCAAACTGTGAGGAGTTCTTCAAAAAATCCATAGGAGAGTTTAAGGAAATAATGAAGTGATTTATTGGTAAAAAGATCATTACATTCATTATAATACATCCCATTCATGGATTTTGGGTTAGAGAGGTTAGAGTTTTCTTTTGTAATAATTATAGGTACAATGGGTAGTGTATGTAGGCGGGGAGTTCACTTTGGAATGATAAGATATTGTATTACACACTTTGCTAGGACAAAAGATTATTCTACAGTGCGTTTCTCTCAGCAATGTAGCGATAGCAAAATTTTAAAATTTGAAAAAAACTAGGAATGGTATAATAAGCAAATTCTTTATCAGCTAGAGAAATGTTAGAGTTCAGTCTAAGTTAAATCATCTGATCTATGAGGCCTAAATGTTGCATCCATTTCGAGTCGAAATGTGAATTACTAATGCGTAGTAACCAACGCATTTGTTTCGAAATATTGGAAATATTTACACATATCAAACAGTTGACTGAGAAATTACTTCCTCATTTGGGTTTAATTAAAATACTGTTAAAATATTTGTCAAAATAGCTTCATAACCAAACTTTCGTTATATATCGATTTGTTCGGAAAGTTCGTTCGTATGACTAAGTATAGCAAGAAGACTACCTGATCACTGTAGTGTTTACCAGGCCAAAATTTTGGCCATTGGGAAAGTGACAGAATGGCTGAGATATAACATCCTCACCAGGGTGGAGATTAACATTTTTTCTGACAGTCATGCTGCCATTAAATCTCTGGATTTTCTCTTGCTGCACTTAACGTCAGCCCTGAAATGCCGCAGATCCCTTAAGAGATGGCTCAGCATTTCAACATTCGCCTTTTGTGGGTGCCGGGCCACAGGGACATACCACGGAACTGCAGACGGGCTGGCAAGACTAGGGACAATCTTACAGACTCCAGCCGAGTTGAAGTCCGTGGGCATGCCTCTAGCCACTTGCAAGCTCTTATTGCAAGATATACCATTTTGTTAAGGCAAATGATAGGTGGCCATCTGTCCGAGGCTGTAATTAATCCAGACAAATCTGGCCTCGCCTAGATCTGAAGCGTCCACACACACTACTGTCGCTATCAAGACCCGACGTCTCATTGCTTGTATCCATCATGAGGGGACACTGTCTGATTGGAAGACATGTAGTGAGATAGAAGGTTGTGACTAGTGACTTCTGCAGGAGCCGTAGGGATGAAGAGGAGGAAGAGGAGTCCATAGAACAATTCCCCTGCAATTGCCCCGCCCTGCCGAACTGGCGGGGATCAACACTGGGCTAGGATCAACCTAGGGACCTAGGAGATCTAGATGGTATAAATATTGTCTGACTTAAAAGCTTCTTGAGGCGCTCAGGAAGGTTCAACGGAGGAAACTATGGACACCCATATCTCTAGTTTCTGTGGTTTATAATGGACTATGTAGTCTAAGTGAGTCTGTCTATTCAGACTGTCACACTGACCTAATCTAATCTTGGTTTCCATGTGCATCTTTGTCAACCTTATAATAGTTTTGTTTGATCTCTGTTTTTTTTTCAAACTAGAGTAATTTTAAGACTTTCTCACAATTCGCTAATTCCGCTAAATCTCGTCACAAATAAACATGTGACTTCTTGAACCATAGCAATAACATCGCTAAAAATCAGAATGCTGTCACGCTACCACTATCAACCCTTTCGGCCTGAAACAATAACCTAGACCATGAAAATTCCTATTAAGTCGCACTTGTTTTTTTTTGTTTATTTACACCGATCAGTGCAGACATTCTGGGTACTTGTTTTACGCACATTTAAATTTTCGAGGCAATTGTTTGTTGACCCTGTTTATGCCCATATCTTCTTCATCAAACAGACCTGCAGCACAGCAGTATCGTCCTATTCTGTCTCATAACAGCAGCACCAGCAGCAGCATCGTTATCATGTTGGTAGTTGCTGTTGTGAAGCAACATCATCTCCCTTCAATTTCTAGGCTTGAAGCTAAATTTGGCATCGCCTCTGTGTGATTGTTTCGAGTGATGCTATCATGATCTATTATTAACTTCTTTTTTCGGCGTAAACCGTGAATGGTCTCGATGTATGCAACATGCCCCGACAATGATGGTTGCTGCCATTGTTATTGCAGGTTGGCTGAGTTGCTGCTTACTTGTTATTTTCGGGAGAACGATTGTTTATTTTGTCATTTATTTGCCATTGTGTGATGATGCTGTTGATGCTGTTGTTTGCCAAGATTTTTAACTCTCTCGCAATGATCAATATTTGTCTATCACTAACAACACACATGTACTCGTACTCCTCGTACGTCTGAAAACCTCAAGTCAGGCAAGTCAAAGTATGAAGTCATACAGTGTACGAGTACACTTGAGGGTACAGCAAAATAGACTTTGAAATACTCTGGCATAAAATGCCATTTAGTCTGACACTGACTATGATTAGGGACGGGCAATCCAATGATCATTGCAAACGGTTGCAGTGACGGAGTGAAGATGATTTGTGGCCTACTGGCAGGGAAACAAAGAATGAACGTAAAAATTTATAAGACATTATAGGAAAGCAAAGTCCCATCTACAAAGCATAATTAAATCTTGAACAAAATTTTGATCCAAGGAGAGCATATTATATATATAGAGCTTGTTGGTCTATTTTCGACAGCAACACATGAGCCGAATTTAAATTGGTGTAAGGTGTAAGAATGAAAACAGAAATTCAGTTTCGTTTTGGTTTTAATATTGTAAATTTATTTAAAGCACATAGGAAATTTGTTTCTGATTCATATTCGAAACAATAAATTAATTCATACTTTGATCCGTTTTTTACTTGAAACAAAATTCGAAACCTATGTTATTTCTTTTTTTCTCTATCGAAACATTATAGAGCAGATGTTTTGATTGATGAAACGTTGATATGTGAAAGACTAAAGCCAATTCTAACTGACCTGATTGGACCTTATCAGTGTGACTTTAGACCTGGTAAATCGACAACTGACCAGATATTCACACTTCTACGAATTCTGGATAAGACCCAAGAAAAACAGATCGACACGTACCATCTTTTCGTCGTTCATAAAGCTGCCTTCGATAGTCCGCTACGGCAAAAACTGTATGACGTCATCTCCAAGTTTGAAATTCCTACGAAGTTTATACGTCTTGGTAGAATGACGCTGAGTGACACGAAGTCTTCAGTAAAGATAGGCAAGGATTTTAGCGAGCCTTTTTTTACTCCAAACGAGGATTTAGACAGGGCGCCAGTCTATCGTGCGATCTCTTCAACATACTGTTGAAGATGATTATGAGAAAAGCTGCAGTTAACACGTCTGCGACCATTTTTAACAAAGGCCGTATGTTACTTGCATATGCAGATGACATACACATTATTAGCGGAAAACTGCGAGATGTTACTGCAGTCTTCTCAAACATCGAGAAGTAAGCAGCGAAAATGGGTCTGGTGGTAAACGAGGACAAAACAAAGTTATTGGTTTCAACGAACAAAAACAGTCTACTCGTTTGGGACGCTGTGTGGACGTTGGCAACTATAATTTTGAAGTGGTGAAAGAATTCATCTGCCTCGGTTCAGCAGTAAACAAAACGAATGATGTCAGCATGCAGATAAAGAGGAAAGTATTGCCTGCTAACAGATGTTATTGTGGGCTGAGCAAGCGATTTAATGATAAAACCCTCTCTTGACAAAAAAAATCCGACTGTACCAGACGTTGGTTCTACCTGTCTCGTTACATGACGCAGAATCTTGGATTATGACGCAAGCGGATGAATCAGTACTGACAGTGTTCGAGAGGAAAATACTCCGGAAAATATATAGACCTATCATCGTTAACGGAGAGTATCAGTGTCGCATGAACAATGAGCTGTATGAGGTATATGTCGACATCGACGTGGTCAAACGCATTAACATACAGCGATTGCGTTGGCTGGGTCATGTTGTGCTGATGGACTTAAATGATCCGGCACGGAAAGTTTTCGACAATGTCGATGGGCGGCGTAGAAGAGGGTGACCAAAACCCCTTTGGAAGGACCAGACTTTTGAAATACTATCGAAGCTTGGTGGGACGTATTGGAGGAGAAGCGCAGAAGATTGAAGTGCTTGGAATTATTTTCTACAAGCGGCATATAATAGATAAGGATGTCTATTTCAGTCGGCACCTAAGAAGAAGAATCAAAGAAACCAAAATTGCGCATAATTGGCTATTACAGTATCAGGATCATAAACATTATTCACGTTTCAACCGCTTGATTTGCGCTTTCTGGCATATCGAAGGAAAAAGAGAAAATTTGGCATATTTTTTCTTTAACACGCGCTCAAACAACATTAAGTCAAGCAGCGACCAAATTTTTTGAGTAGCTTTTTGAGTATAAAATCTCATCTTTCCTACGCCTTCCAGCATAACCCGAAAAAGCCATTAATTGGAAAAGTAAGATTCTTTTCTTTACCATATCCTATGGTTGCCGCATTTACTTGATGTCAACAAAAGCAAAGGATTTTGAGTTGATCGAAACACGTTTTGTTTCATCTAGTTATATACGAGTATAATATATGTATATTCATGGAAATTATAAATTTTAGAACTAAACTAAACATGTGTTCAAGCGGTTGGTTTCAGTTTCATATATTAATTCCAAATAGGAAATATTCAAATGTAAGCGCACAGCGAAGCTTTTTTTCTTGAGGCCATTTAGCAGAAGGCCCGCTTTTAGCCTTCTGTGCCCTGAAAGCTTCCATAAAACATGTAAAAACCACAAAACCACAATGTTGTGGAATTCTGTAATGTGACATTCCGCGAACTAAAAGACAAGGTGCTGATCATTCAAAACACAAACCCCGGGGGCAATGGAGGAGCATATTCTTTGCTCATGTTGTTTGTCCTTTTTCTTGAATATTTCCTACTCTATATGTCCGTCTCAGTGTCAACTGTCAGCTTGAATGATTCGCTAGTTATGCTTCCCGCGGTTAACACACGATTAATAGTTTGGCTCGTACATTGTTATTCAGATGTTGTTGCCATGTTATGCTAAAGTGATCATGTTCAAAGTTTTTTTTTTTCTACGTCTTTTCATTTCTTGTTTTATTATATTAATTTATGGGCTTCTCAGTTGACCGTCATTAAACATTGACACCTGCTCACTGGCAACCCAAACCGCATCATAATGTTGTTAGTTAAGAACGCGTTACGCTTTTCACCACTTGCAGTAGAATGACACGGTGTTGCAGCGCACGCTTGTCCTCTTGTCTGTCTGCTGAGTGATCCTCCCTTATTGAATGTTGTGGCGAGTGATCCTCCCTTATTTTGTGCTGTTGTGTTGGTTTTAAAGGTCCTGTGTCTACCGCTGCGGAACCAACAATAAGGATCTAATTGTTGAAATTATGTTCATGTTTGTGTTCTCTGCCAAGTGGCCTTTTTTTCAGACGTTTTACAAGTTTATGGCATTTACACGCTCTTTCAAATGGCCATTTAACCATGTGCAGGCGGCCACTTGAGCGAAAATGGCAATAAAAAGGACCTTTTTGTTGTTGGCCATGTTTTTCGTAGTCGGTCGTTGTTTTCAAAAAAAAAAAAAAAAAAAAAAAAAAACAAACCTTTGTTTATTTAGCCTAAATGACTCTCCTGACTTGGACTTATTCCTTCTCCGGTAGCGACGATAGTGGCTGCACTGGTGGTGATCTCTTAACACACTTGAAAATTATTTTGTTACGCTTCAGTCCTCGCTGCACACAATCGTTGACTTAACCGCTGCCAGGTTTCAATTGAATCGAATGAGTGCAGTGTTTTCTGTTGGACCAAAAGTATCGTTTTCAACTCTAAGTTGACTTTTTGCGATAATGATCTCTGTGAGTGTTGTGGCTCCTTGTTTGCTGATCTTATTTTCATTGTTGTCCGTCGTTATTGGCCTGTGAAATTTGAAACAATAGTTGTGTGACTGAGGCTTGAAAACTGATACTCGCAAATTATTTGTGACCATAATTAGTTTGCGGTTGAGTGGATTGTGGTCATGATCCGAGTTGGGCCTGTAATAGGCTTTCAATTAATAATTGTTTGTCATTGTGGAAAAATGGGCGACAAATTTTTAACACCTTCACATAGGGAAACAATATTATTAAGGGCGTTGGTGAAGGAGAAAAGTTCGTGAAATAAGAATTAAATCAGAAAAAATCTCAATTTACGATACATTTCGATAATTTGCCACAAAATTCGTTGGCTTATTGTGCTTCGATAAGAGGTCAGCGACAGTTCAAAGGACATATTAGAAACTTCTAGACACACTTTTGTATTTCGCACAAACGAAACTAAATTTTGTTTATTTATCACCACAATTAGTTCTTATTCAGTCAGTTCAGTTCTTTTGCTGTCTGATTTTTGTGTGACTTTTCGGTCACTTTTATAGAAAGTGATTTGTAGAAATCCCCACTTTATCTCCTTGCTTTACAGATGATTTCATTGGTGCAGCCAAAATCCCCACCAGCTGAAATATTTTTTTTTATGTTTGATATCTAAATTCAAATGTTAAGATGCTGGAAGAGTGAACAATTTATTTGAAATTTTGAAACTTCGCCCTTACAGTCATGCAACTAACCAGACATTGCGAGTAATCGCAAAAAGATTATCAACTTGAAACCATTTGGTTGGAGATCAGAAATTTTGAAAATTGATCGAGAAAAGTTAAAGTGCGGTTGTCTAATAAACTAAGATCAAAATCACAAAAAAAACGGAATTAATTGATGACCACGTGGTTGGAGCTCAAAATTTTTCAAAATCCAATTAATAAATTTAAAGATCGATAAGCTCTGAAACCAAACATCTACTAGCAGAATGGAATATTTAAAATACAAATATTTTCTATACTTCTAATCTGGGTATGGTCAAATTCTCAGACTGTTACACACTTAGGAATAACCAGAACCCTTAACAGAGTTTTCCAAGGAAATCATGACTTCCGACTTTCGAGCAAGTGATCACGCGGCCTGTGGTTGATATCAAAATCGCTGGAAGAGACTTTGTGTTCGAGTGTAGAGTTGCATTTCAACCGGGTGCTACAGACCCATAGAGTAGCAGAGGTGATAAGATAGGTCTCACCTCCGCCAATGGGGATTATGTTCCATACTAGCGTAATCAATTTGGTATCTCTTGGCTGAAGGCCTTCAGGGCGAGACTCACGTTAAACCCCCGTGGACTCTTCGAGCAAATGATCCCTGATAATGACATCAGACATCAATTTGTTGGTAGTTAAACCAAGATGTCGATACTTTTGAGCAATCTAAATGGCATACTGATAGGAGCATATTGTACGAATGAATCCAAACACTTCAGCTCGAAAAGTATTCGACAATAATCTAAATGGGTGACATAGAAGAGAGCGACCAAAACGCTGCTGGAAGCACCAGGTATTTGTAACACTTTCGAAACCTAATATGATAAATTAGGGGAGGTACTTAAAAAGTCGAAGCGCTTAGAATCATAACTGCGGCGCGTAGTAAATAAGAACATATGGCTTATCAATTTTTGGTTATCGGTTCCAAAAACACACATAAAGCTATGATATCGATGAGACTTCTATTTCATTACAATGCTTGGACCTTGTCATTATGTACGAAATACAGTGTCGATTAAATGGCCGCCTCTGGATTGGTTGCGGCAGTTGATCCTCTAGGGTTATTTTCAATTTTTTAAGTTTTTTTCACACATCTTTTCATTTTCGCTCACTTTTTCCAGATACAATGGAACAATTGCTACTGGGTTCTCCGAGTACCATATATGACAATTTTGCTTGTTTTTCTGCGTAACCGACGAGTGAGAAATGAGCTTCATTGCTGAAAAAAATTTCGTTCGATCGAAAGCCCAGGTTTGAATCACCACCACGTTCGTAGTCAATTTTAACTATTTTTATGCGTTCTTCGGTTGTTAAACGATTCATATTCGTAGATGGCAAATCTTTCACTAAATAAATAACACTTCAGATGATAGGTATGAAACAGCTGGCAGCCCTGCCAGACTGGTGGTTTTGAAATCACCAAATACGTATGTACGCCTGCATATTTTAGTCATCTACTAATCGTCTAAGAAAAAGAAGGGAAAATAACATGCTAACAGTATCTTTTATGACAGCCTAGTAGTTGTTGGTAGCTACAATACTGGGATGGAATGCGGTGGCCCAACCAGAAGTCAGTCTTAAGCAAGTAAACATTATAATAATCATGACTTAAGGATATTATTCTGAATATTCTTTATAGAGAAGCTGCTTTCATCCGATTGGCGAAAAATGATTGGTGCCTAGAAGAGGGATATGACCGTTGCACTGAATACGACATTGGAATTGTTCTGGATGATTTTAATGCCAAAATAGAGGGAGAAAGTGCACTGTGTCTAACAGACTGAAAATTCTGTATGTATTTAGTAGCTGCGTTGATAAAAACAATAGCAGTTGAAAAATACGGGAAACCACATTGATTATATAGTAATTGATGGAAGGCTTGCTTCTAAATTTTCTGTTTACGCGTGTGATCCGTTATGCTAATATAGGACCAGACCACTAATAGATTGCAGCTAAAGTGCACCCGATATTTGACAGAGAGGAAAAATACGTTACTGTGAGTACAAACAAAGTTAAGTATTAAAATGAACTGCAATGTGCTCAAGATAATCACAGCTCAATTCAACAAAATCTCTTACTTGCTGCAACAATCCCTCTGGGTATGAACGATACTAAGAAGGAAGTAGCATCTAAGGAAACTAATGCTGTATACATTGAAATACTGTAGCTAAATATGACGCGTACTGTCAGCAAAGAAAAAAAATAAGGAAAGAGCGGGAGTGGGTACATAAAAGGGAACAAGGATATAAGTAAAAAAAATCAACCAAAATGTAAAAAGAAGAGGTTATGGTAAAGGACTCCCCTCATGTAAAGATGATTATGGAAATCTTCTTACGGCTAAGCAAAGTGTACTGCACACTTGGCCCACTTGGCCCAAGAATGAACTAAAACGGGATCAGAATGGCAACATCACGGCCTAGGACCGACAAAGCTTCTAGTGCAGATGATTTGGTAGCAGAGCTATTAGAGGAGAAGTGGCGATGAACTCATTAAGAGCACGCATCAGCCCCTAAAACTGGTTTGGCCCAAATAATGCAAGTTCCATAATGGGAATTTCTCGTATAGGGAACTTCTATAGTACAAAATCGCGCATATTTGCGGTGGCAGGTAAAGAGTTTTTGGGGAAGATATGAATAAATACGTAGGCGAACAATTGGAGAGAATAATCACGTGGGCATTAGCATACGAGTATACCCAATATGCGGAAAAAATTTTCATTACAGGGTGGCGCACCAATTTCACTACAATAAGAAATTCAAATAATTTTCCTTTTAATCAATGTATTGCATTTATTTTGTTTTTTATTGTATAGAAAATTCAATTCTATCTTACATAACAAATTGGTTTTGAAGATAATAGACTGTAAATGACCTCCATGCTCATTTACGCATATGCGACACCTGATCAGAAAATTATTCATTGCGACATGAAGTTTTGAAGTCGGGATCCCCTAAATTATTGTTTTAATGGATTGCATCAATTCAGCAAAATTCTTTAGTTTCGTTTAGTATGCTTCTGCCTTGACATAAGCCTGCAAAAAAAAAAATGTCTGGTGCACTTAGGTCAGATGACGTTGGAAGCCAGCGAAAAGTGGAGTTTCTGGCTTAATTTGTTTGAGAATTTTCGTTGGAGCTCCACCGTAAACGGTCTGGCTACGTGTGCAGTTTCTACATCTTGCTGGAACAAAATGCTATTGAAACGGATACATCTTCGGCACAGTTGTGGCTAAAACAAAGCCTCCCACAACATATTTAATTAACGGTCTCCATTGCTGTTACAACGTAGCACGATTCGTGCGCCGCCCTGTACAATGAGTAATGCTATGATTTTCCTTATTTAATGATGTCCTTACGCTCTTAATAAATTACCTTTGATCCCAAATTTCTTAGCAAACGACCCAATTTCCTTGACTTCTGTATTTTCAACAACAGCCATGCATTTACCTTTCCTTTTTTCGATTTTTTCTTAGATATGTTACTGTCATTACTTTTTTACTTTTGCCCGAAATTATCCTTCGTCTTGACATTCGCTCGTTGGGGTTCATCAAGTATTGCTAAGTAATCCATCAACCAGTTTGCTTTCCACACGCAGTTTGACAGTGACGACGTTTGTGCGTGAAACAGCTGTAAATGACGTCTAAACTGTGGATTCGTGGTTACGGTGGTGGCCGTAGTAACAACTTACTGATACAATCACTGACATTTTCCAAATAAACGTAACACGCTTAGTCTGGCAAATACTCGTATGTAGGTACAAAACTTGGTGTGATGAACAATCATTGGATGGCATTTATTAAAAGGAAATTAAAAAAAAAACATTGAAATGAACTCCCCATTCTGTCCGGGAAAAAGGCCACAAACAGGCGTTCAATCAAAAAAGAGATAGAGAGGCGAAATAACAAACTGTTACTCGTTGTCAGGGCTGAAGAAGTTAATTCCTTTGACTCCCTTTGACTGTCATCACTGAATAACAACGGTTTTCCATAAACGTCAACATCACGTTGCGGCAACAATTCGTGGTTGTGTCTTTTACATGTAACGTTTAGGAAAATTCATCATTATCATCAGCGTACTCATTTTCATTCTCGCATTTTCCGCTTTTACACATGTTGTGGTCCATGTTGTTCCTGATAATTTTTTCTTTTTTTTTTCATCCGAAGGGATTCAAACATTTTTCTGCAAATACAAATTGAACTAGCAGTGGGGATGTGTCCTTGTGTGTGTGCGTGTGTTTATGTGTGCGAGCGAGTAAGTATTGACATGTATCCACTTGTTTGAAACATTTGTGACTCTTGGGAGATTTGTGCGCCTCACTGTTCCACAGATTACTGAACAGGCGCCAATGCCGCCATTTCGGTATTTCACTTGTCATAATTTGGCAGACAAGCGCGAAAATACTAACACACTCAATACAGCTCCTGCTGCTCCTGTTGTTGGCTTGCACGTCTGTTACTGGCTGTTATGGTTGCTGCTGCCGCCGCATGTTGCCACCGCCACCACCACTGTGTTCGATGTTTTGTGAGTTTGTCTGCAACTTCCACTTGTAGTTGCTGCGCTTGTTATTCTTGTAGTATTTGTTAACGGTAGAGATTTTCCATTCGTGTTCATGTTATCACGGCAACATCACCACCAACACATGTACTTGCAACACGATGTCTCTCCCCGGCTGACACACACCGTCATGCCGCTAATGTACTGACATGTTTTAATCATGTTGTAGTTGTGAATGTTCGCTGGCAAGTGCACTGGTTGACGATTATGGGCAGGCAGATTTTAGTTAAAATATACGATATATTTAAAGTTTAAACTACAAGAATTCCAGAATGGTCAGAAATTTTTTAAAGGAAATTCATATTTAATGGCCCTTCAAATCTGCATTTGGGCATGGTGAGCATTGAAAAGGAATCGAAAGAGGCTTCAGACTATTGAGTGAAAATATATGCATGAAAGTGAATATTGAATATGTTTAGCAATTTCCTAAGGACAACCTTTTAATGGGGTTCTTCGAGCCGCAATAAGGCATTTTTAAAATAGAAGTTTCTTATTGGATCATCTACCAAGTGAAAGGAAATAAACTATAGAATACATGACATTTTTTGTTTAAGTCTTTTTTTTTCGTCTCTTTACAGAATAAACTAAATAATACTTGGGAAATTTATGATGGAAAGGCTCAGCACAGAACAAAGAACCAAAGTTGTTCAATTTTACTTTGAAAGTCAGCATTCGTTTATTCAGATCATATCGAAATTTCTTTCATGTTCTAAATGCTTCTAGCGCTCCAACAATTTACCGATTAGATCGGTATTTTGGGCAATAAAGGGCTGTCTGTGATCTTCCGCGTGCTGAAGAGATGTCTAGACGGTCTTTGCAAAAAATTTTACAATTGGTTCATGAGTTAAAACCAAATGATGCAGCAGAACGCATTCAATATAGTCGCCGTTAATGTTACTTATGCGCCACCCTTTATAAGCAAATTTCAGGCAAGATTTATTAAACAAAATTTTTGATTTTGACGAAACTCAGCACATAAGAAATAAACCTGTCCTCTTGTTTAACATAAATGCAGCCGCAATATCGTATATATAGTGCCGGCTAATCGTCAAATAAGTGATTTCTTCTCAATCATAAATGATTTTTTCTCAAACATAATATATTGATTTATTTTGTTTCCCAATAACAAATACATTTTGTAACATTTTTCACTAAATGTACACATCTGTGTCTTATAAATATTTTCAACAATCACGCTTATAATTAGGCGATTTCTTTAAAGAACTATAAACTTAATAGACTCGTAACTTCAAAATATATCCTTAAATTTATGATGGAGTTGTTGAAAATATGCTTGACGTGAGACCGACAATGATGGAAATGGTTAGTACACGCGACTACTGTTCGCATAATCCCGGGTTCAATCCCGCATACAGGACCTTATCATTATTTGAGCAACGATCTATAACGTATCAATAAATTCTCTCTGAGGGGGCTAAATTCATTCATTCATTTACTCTGGGGATGGAGGTGGGCTAATTTTATTCCATACACCTTGAAAATGTGGGGATACAGGGAATTATGGGTTGCCTGGAGCAAAAAGTGGCTTTTGGTTTACAACTGTGTGAGCCGGAAATAGTCCAAGGAAGCTTGTAATATTTCTCACAAATTGTTCACCGAGGAAGGAAAAAATAAAGAATAAAAATACAAGGAATTAGAATTTGGATGGACAATTTCTATTTCTTTATTTGCAATTAAACAATTTGCGCGGAAGCTTACCAATGTGAACTGGATAGTTTGAACTCACAGTAACAAGTAAGTTTTAGCTTGCAATTTTGGGAATGACAAAGCGACAAAGAGAGTATATAAGACAGATTGTAGCCATCTTTAGAACATTCTGTAACACACACTAATCAAACTATTAAAGCTTGAGTTGATGTGTGATTTACGCGCTCAAGCCGTGGATGTTTGGCGAATTAACATTAG
>JAHXMU010000328.1:296549-344994 GCA_019455685.1 Philornis downsi
AAAGCGCTTGAAGTTTATATTTAAGACGCCATCAAAGCAAGTTAATAGATTTAAGGAATACAAATTACCAGTGAAATCAAATTAATAGCTTGACAAAATGTCCGCAACCAGTAATGGAATGTATCGGGTTACCCGCTCAATCGTTTCAAAACCGCCGGTCTGGCAAGGTTGTCATCTGAAGTGTTATTTATTTAGTGAATGGTTTGCCATTTACGAATATGGATTAACGGAAGGTTTAACAACGGAAGAATGCGTAAAAATACTTAAAACGTACTGCAAAAGTGGTGATTCAAACGAGGACACTTTTCGTACATTACGGTTTGGTTATGGTCATCATAATAGACCTATTATGCAAGGAATTGGCAAGATTATAAATAAATTTGAGGAGACTGGAAGGGTTACAGATGTGTCCAAGTCTGTGCATCGTTGCAATATATGCACTTGCGAAAATATCGCTTCTGTTAGAGAAAGTTTGGCAGATAAGCCGAATTTCAATTCAGAGCGCTATGGCCGTATGATCTGCAAACGAGGATCATGAATTGGCCGATATGTAGTTTCAACTAAACGGTGCCAAGAGCCACACGGAACTACCGATTTTCGCTTTATTGCAAGAGAAGTTTCCAGAAAATGTAATTTCACTTTGTGGCGACGTCATGCAATTTGACGCCGTTAGTCTTTATTTTAGTGGGGCTACGTCAAAGACTGTGTGTACGCGGATAATCCTCAAAGGTTGGAGGATTTGAAAACCAACATTCGTCAAGTTATCGCCGAGATACCGCCCGGAATGTGCGAAAAAGTGATTGAAAACTACTTCTAAAAGATCCACTGCTGCACCCAATCCAGAGGCGGTCGTTTAAATGAAATTGAATTTCATACATAATGGCCAGGTTCAATCATTATAATGAAATAAAAGTTTAATCGAAATCATAGCTTTATGTGTGTTTAATTTAACTTTACTTTTGAAACCGAAAAATAGATAACCCGGCATTATGCCCTTGTTTATCAGTTTTCTGGTTTTATCAAATATTTGTAAATTAATTCAGCGTCCTAAAAAACATTCATTGCCTGTGCAAAAGTAACAGATTGTAAGCAGCTCGCCATAAAATGTCAGCTATAATCCTTTGACATATGGACTTCCGTTTTGAGTACGGCAACAATGACATCTGATATTGATACTGAATACAAAAATTTATAGCTTCTCGTGGTAGACTCTACTTTTAATAATGATGACAATAGAAAAATCTTGTCTTTTCAATCCATTAAGCCACAGGAAATTCGATTGTTATCTATATTCTTGGCTATATAAATCAAAAAGACGAAATAAAATTCCACAAGAAATAAACAGATCGACACAGCAGAGATAAACACTCATCCTCAAAGACATGTGTAAATGCCAACGATCAAACCATAAACCAGCAGGTGTGGCACATCTCTCTTTTTTTGCCTCATCCACCAGCATAGTGCCCCTCCAGCGTTATCAAACAGCCAACTATCAGCATCGTCATCATATCAGTAGCCACCGTGATCATTATTTACGAGTGGTGGTTCCAGCTTATATCGACATTTATAAACGCATGCGTAAACGTATTTTATATTATTTAAACGTTTCGTTCACATAACCCAACAATCTTCGCAACTTTGGCTAATAATTTCAATGGCATTTCTAAAAACAAGCCAAGTGTTTAGCTAAGGCTTTACTAAAACATATTGAATGAATGGCTGGCTAGAGTAGGCTAGACCAGACCAAACCAAACAGCAGTCCAACAAATGGATGAGTGACGCCCTGGCTGTTGTGATAGACCGCCACAGTAGTGGCTGCTAACGCTCTCATTGACTGTCCACAAAATTGTCCACACATGCACTTGTCACCAGTGTGTTCTAGCACCACTGGTCGCCGGTGTTGTTTACACTCCAGCCAATAGTTTATAGATGATGGTGTAAGACTTGGAAACCTGTTCCGCGACTTTTGCCATTTAAGTCGGTCAAAATTGCCTGAATGAGCAGTCGTTTAAGCAGCTGATCATTTAAACAAGTGCTAATTGCTAAGAGATTTTTTCTTATACCCTCTACGCCGGTGAATTATTGTAGCGTTTAGTTATGAAAAGCTATTACACAAATTACATGATAATAGCTCGGCAATAGTTGCTGAGAAATGCACTTAATGGCTGTTATTGAAGACGCCAATAGGAATTTGCAAATGTCATTAAAATAGGAGAAAACAGATGGAACAACAATTAGAATATAATAGATTTTTCCACGGGTTGTTAGAAGTAAAGATGTTGCAACGGGAGGGCTCTAAATAGATGTGAGTCATTTAATTTGGATATATGAAAACGTTTCCCGCTGATATAAACCAGGACAAACTATCGATGCTTAAAATTTGTCCAATCTCAAAGGGCTTTAATTTACTACATAAAGCTGAAAGAATTCGTACATATTATTTTCTAGTAGGTGCCCAAATAAGCTCTCGCTGTTTTTTTTTTTTTTTTTTTTAAACGGCAACTTTATTATGAAAACATGTTTACAAATAATTCATTGAAAGTATTACCCATCGCTAGCTACTACTTTCTCCCATCTTTCTAGTAAAACTCGAATTCCATCATGTTAAAACTGTTCATCTTTTGAGGCTATCCACGTATGTAGTCATTCCTTGATGTCGTCGTATGAGTGGAACTGTTGGTCAGCCAGACCGTGTGCCACCGAACGGAACAAATGACAATCGGACGTCGCAATATCTGCAGATTATGGCGCATGGAAGTCCACGAAGGTTTAACGTGAGTCTCGCCGTGCAGGCCTTACCCACGGTGTGCGACACACTGGGCATATTACAATGCGATTGCCAACGCCCCCCTGGGATAGCCAAGTAAAACTTTGGCTATCTACGAAAAGGGGCTGACAATTTTGGTACTACCGCATATTGTCAACCCTTTCTTCGCAGCCAGGAGATACCAAATTATGGTATATGGCTAGTATGGAACATAATCCCCTTTGGTGGAGGTGAGGCCTATCTTACCACCTCTGCTACTCTATGGGTCTGTAGCACCAGGTTGCAATGCAACTTCACATTCGAGCACAAAGTCTCTACGAGCGATTTTGGTATCAACTACAACCCGCGTGATGCTCCCACTAGGGTCCAACACCAAATAATCCTGATCCCAACGCTACCGGCCAAACTCACCGGTTGGAGCTGCGTAGCAAAGCTACAACCAAGTCCCATACTTTACGGAATTGGTCGTCCTGTGGCAAAAGAGTACAGACTGGACATTTTTACATACCTGCAGGCACGGAGACCCCAGGCAGATGGAACAGTTCTATGGCGGATGGAGTAGGGCTTCCCATTTCAGCGTTTCCAGGTAGGTTTAAACGGGCTTGGCGCCGAGCGTTGTCATGCTGAAGAATCAATTTTTTGTGCCTCTCCACGTATTGTGACCGTTTTTCGCGCAGAACTCGGCTCAATCGCGTTAATTGAAGTCGATCCGGATCCCCAGTGATGGTTTTGCTTGATTTCAACAGCTCGTAATAAATAACAACGACCTGGTCCCACCAAATACAGAGCATAACCTTCGCAGTGTGAATATTCAGGCGTGGTGACGACGTAAAAACATGACCAGACAGCCCCCATGACTTTCTTTTCTTTGGATTGCTGCAATAAATCAATTTGTTATATCACCCCTTACAATAAGATTTTTTGTCGCTGAAGCAGTTATTCACAGGCGAAAATGAGGCGCTCAACGTCTCTTGGCTTCAACTCATAAGGAGTCCAGATTCCTTGCTTTTGAAATCATTCCCAACACATGTAATCGCTTGGAAATAGCTAACGTAATACTGAAGCAAGTTCCACCTGCATTTGACACAGATCCTCATCAAGCAATGCCGTCAACTTGGTGTCTTCAAAGGTTTTTCGTCTTTCTTCACGCTAACGGTCGTCAACATCAAAATCACCATCTCTAAAGCGACCGAACCAATCTCGACACGTTGTTTCACTTAAAGCAGCATCCCTGTAAACGTTTTGAAGCTCTCGATGAGCATCAGCCGCCGTTTTCTTCAATTGAAAGAAGGAAATCAATACTTCCCACATATGGCGATTATTTGGCACAAAATCATACATATTCATACAACGAAAAGAATATGACGTCTAAAGAAAATTACTATTGTGTCGAGGTGTTATGTTTACCATATGCCTAAACTTGGTTCTTGACGTTTATGTTATTGCAGAATTGACTAGCATTTACAGCCAGCGCCATCTATTGGCACACAGCGGGAACCTGTTTGCGCACCTAATATAAAGTTATTAGAAGCAAGATAATGATACTTAATACAAAAACAACTTCATTTATTATGACATTAAATAAAAATTTCATACAAAAGCACAATTCTGATGTGGCCTTCTCACTTTAACTGATATCATCTCCCTTAGATGATCTTCTATATTATATATGTAAGTACAAGTATTCGCTTACATGCCATTATTTTTAGGCTATCATCAATATTTAAATCAATTTTGTACGACTAAAATGAATGGCTCAATAGTTTATTGGAAATTTTCAAAATTTTTCCACGACTAAAATCGTAAATTTTTAGGTCATTTCTCTACACGGAATATATTATAAATTTCGCTGAAAGAAAGGGTACAATAATACATAATGTATTGCGTAAAAACTTATAAAGCTTCAAAATTTGCTTTCTGTAGTAAAAATAGCATATAGATTTATTTATAGAACAATAACGTCGTAGTAAAACTAATCCTTTATCTATGCGTCGCATTGAAAACGTTAATTAGCATAGTTAGAATGCTCCGATTTAAGTTAAATATGCACTGTTTTGATCGATAACTATTTGCCATTTTAAATTAAATTTTATTATGTCTCTCTCATAAAAACCCTCATTCCTGTTGACACAAAACTGAGACATAAGATTTTCACAAGCTTCACTTAAGGCGAATTTTTCACCAGCAAAATTATTCGACATAGACAGGAACAAGTTGCAATCACATGATGCCAGGTCTGGATTATACGATTCTGCAGTTTCTAGCGAGTCACTATTCATGCGTGTGGTCTGACGTTATGCTGGTAGAACACAATTCCTCTTCTCTTCTGTTGGACAAAGCTGGACGCTTCTGGTCGATGGTCCGTAAGAAGAGTTTGGCCTCAGGAGAGCAGCTCATAGTAGATGATTCCCTACCCTCCTACTAATCTCACCAAACACACAATAAAACCTTCCTGACCGATAATTCTAGCTTACGCCTGATCACCGCTATTCGACTGCAGGAATTTTTGCTTGACGTTGTCGTCAGTGATCCACGTTTCATCACAACACAGTAAAAGAAGTGCAGCCGTGGAAGTTGAAATTCAACGCAATTTTTAGAACAAAGTGGTGAAAAATTGCATAATTTCCATTGAATTTAACATAGGCTTGTCATAGGAATGAAGCAGTTTTCATGGTGTATGTTCCTCACATTTTCATCATAGGTGTTGTAGCAAAAAAAAAAAAAAAAAATTAGTCATTTTGGAGGAATTTTTCATTTGACCAAAGAAATTTTGTATTTACATCAGAATTTTCGGAACGAACTTACACCGTAAAACAGTGTTTCTATCAAATGTGTGGCAGTCGAATTCAAACATAGTATTTGAATAAAATTCAATTTATTAAGAACTACCGAGTTTGTTTAGATTTTGAAACGGTATAAAAATGCTTCTTTCGAAACGATAAGTATGCATATATTGCACTATTGGAAGTGATGGAAATGTTATTCTTTTTGAATGACTTCCAGTTTTTTGCTGGGCAATCACCATCCGATCCAGAAATTGGCCGGTTGTGTTGCCATTCAGCGGCAATTTGTAGAAGGAAATTAAGCCCATGAGGTTTTTTGCGTTAACTCATGCGGCACCCATATACCAGGTTTCTTTTCGTAAACAGCTTTATCCAAGTGGTTCCAAACGGTTTTTCTTGCAATGTTCTGGCTCTAGGACAGAACTTGATGATTTCCATTATTCTACAGACATTTTCGACAACTGAGCTGCCAGAGCGCGGCGCATCTTTGACATCAAAATTACTGGAGCTGGTTCGAAGAAATAAAAATTGTGCGCGCATAACTGTTCCAGTATGAGGACTTTAAACATTATATAGATTTTCAGCTGCCTGGTTTACTTTTTCGCCTTTATTAAACAGTTATCAGTTTGTAAAATAATCAATACAATATTTTAGAGCTATTTCTGTTACATATTTAAAAAATGGCAAAGTGGACTTTATAAACTTGAAGCAAATCATGAAGTAGCTCGATTCGTCAACTTCCGACTAATGTTATCGTCAGGCAGAGAAATTATTCACCCCGAAAACACTTGCATTACACAGAGCTAATATGCTGTTATCATAATTTTTTAATAACAGGTTATTTTAATTCGTTAACTCTGGACATTGCAATAGTGAATGTGTAAACTGGAGCATTACCTTGATAAAACAACACTTTTATTTCACCAAATGCGACCTTTTTTCCATAATTTCATCACCTAAACGCTGCAATAAATTAGCATAATATTCAACTTTGATAGTTTTTCTTTTCTGAAAATAATCAATAAATAATAATCCCATGGGCATCCCAAAAAAACAGAGGCCATGAGCTTACCTGCAAAAGGAAATGCCTTCCCTTTCTTTGAACACGTTTCTTCCATTCCAGTCCACTGCTCTGACTCTTTCTTTGTCTCAGCTGTCTAACCATGACTCATCCATGGTTATAAATCGATGCTAAAATTCGACTTTATTGCGGTGAAACATCGCCAAACACTCTACTGAAACCTTTTTACTACGCTGTTTTTGTTCTATTGAAAGCAAACGTGGCATCCATCTTTCACATCTTCAAATCTTCGCTCAATGTTCAATGTATAGTGCTATTTGAAATGCCTATACTTTCAGCCAGCTTACGCACCTTCAGTCGACGATCATCCAATAACATTGTGTGGATTCTCTTAAGTACTTAAAGACACAATTCTCCCATTCCTGTCCACTGCTTTGATTATTTCTTCGTCTCAGCTATCAAACGGTGGACCCATGTCTCATCCATGGTTATAAATTGATGCTAAAATTTAGCTTTATTGCGGTGAAGCATCGCCAAACAGTCAGTTAAAAAAATCTTTACGAAGCCGTTTTTGCTCTATTGAAAGCAAATGCGGCATCCATCTTTCTCATTTTAAAATCTTCGCTCAATATATGATGTACAGCACTTTTTGAAATGCCTATCCTTTCATCTAGCCTACGCACCTTCAGCCGACGATTATCCAAATATCATTTTGTGAATTTCCTAACCGTGTCTGGAATGGACACCACAATTGGCAGCTCATACGGCCTCGTTTAAACTCTGTTATTCAATAGTTTACAGTCGCAAACGAAGGTTTAGACTTCCCCGGTCTAGAGTCTGTCTCGACTTTAATATTGGTTAAAGCGAGATCTTTCAAATGGAAATAATGAATTACATATCGGTGACCAATTCTTTGCAAGTTTACAAATTCCCTGAGATCGTTTTATTTTGATGGCTCAAATGAAAATACTAAACAACATGGGGCCTTGAATCGTACAATGCATGTTTTATAAGGTTGCGAGTTTTCGGAGAAATAATTTTGTTCAAACAATACGTCAGGTCGCCTAGTTTTGGTACCGCCCTTATGCCAGCGGTAATTGTTACAGCTTTCTTCATTATCACCGGCACGGTAGTGATAGTGAGATCGCATAATAGATCGCATAATAAAGGGTGATTTTTTAATCGTAGTTTTAAAAATCGAATAAAACACTCAAATTTGCATCATATATTAAAATTTTTCGTTGGAATCGATAACCGAAATTAGTCTTTGACATTTAATTCTTACAGATAATTCCATGTAAATGTTGTCCGCGGCTCCGTCTCAAAATGTCCATTCGAAAAGTTCAACTTTTCGTCAGTTTCTCGAGCATTTCGGCGTGTATTCCACTAATAACACGTGTTATGTTATCCTGTAAGGCTTCAATAGTGTTCGGCTTGTCCACATAGACTAACGACTTGACATAACCCCACAAGAAATAATCAAGAGGCGTTAAATTGCAAGATCTTGGAGGCCAACTCACAGGGCCAAATGGAGAGATAAGCTGCTCACCAAATTCATCCCTCAACATATCCATTGTTTCACGAGCAGTTTGGCATGTTGCATCGTCCTAATGAAACCACATGTCAACCAAGTTCCACTGAGCCAATTGAGGTAAAAAAAAATTCCTTGTGGTTAAGTATCACATGCCCAATCGCTGAGAACGGCGTCGAATTGACATTTCACGAACGTTATTAACACTGGTTGCTACGGCTGCAATATTTTCTTTGGCGCGCACTCTACGTATGCGAGCCACTGGTTTTATGCCCAACAAAGTAAATTTGGTGCGAAATTTGCTGATAACAGCACGAATTGTTGATTCAGCAGGTCGATTGTGACGATCATAAAATGGTCGTATCAAACGATGCACATTTTTCACAGAGCACGAATTTTGATAATAAATTTCAAAGATTTCCAATCGTTGCTCGTTTATTAGTCTTTCCATGATGAAATGGCAAAGTATACTGTACACTTTTCACTTTGACAGATAACGTTTGCATGCCATTATCAACCAGTGTTGCCAACCTAAAAAACTAAAATCTTAAAAAATCACCCCAAAGTAAATCTACCTAAATTCTCGTTTGCTGTGAAATGAAAGATGAGATGTGATAGAGAGATGAGGATGAAAGAAGTTTTAACCCATCTTCACTGGAAAGTCTGTGTCGAGCACGAAAACAGTTTTATAATCGAAAAAAAGTGCAATATATGTAGTTCTGTGTTGTTTGAATAGGACATTCTCAGGGTGTCTTATTCTATGTGGTTCGTTGTCTTATTCTATGTCCTATCAGTTAGGATGTAAAAGATAATATACTTTCTGATTAGCAATATTAATAAGGAACTTTCCCGAGAATTGACAATTTCTTACCACAGAACTTTGTGAACCGAATCACGAATGAAAATTTCAGCTTCAAGTAAAATATTATGTGTATTACGTGCGATAATTTGTTATAAAATGTTTAAACTGAAAAATGTGTTTGGCATAGAAACAACTTTTCTCTATTCTCTGACAAATCGCATCCAAGCCCTTAATTAGTTTTGAATATACGTACATTTTATATCGTACATTGTAATCTATAATTTCTATGAATGCAATGGGAACAGTTTGAATGGGGAATTCACAAATGAATCCAATATAATTTATTAGCGTATCATCCATAATTTTCCAGGTAATGCACTAAGCCCTTCAACCAGTTTTGTTGCAAATCTAAATCAATTGCATGGATTTATAACTACTTTTGTGGTTTTTTTTTTATTTCATATTTATACCATATGTATATATGTATATATATTTTTTGTCACTGATGTTGTTAGTGGCAGTTTTAAATAAACTGACACCGGTTGTATTATTTTATATGGCGTTATATTCCATTTTAGCTATGACACATAAGAGGAATTGATTTGTTTAGATAGGAAGTCATGTGCGGTAACTTTATTACAGAAAAAAAAACGTAACTACAACAGCGACAGCACCGATCAGCGAAAAACGCGACAAAAAACCTTAAGAATTTATAAGTAATCCAAACAAGTTCTACTGGATTTCAGAATAATTTTTTTTTTTTGTTCGCTCTAATGCAGTTTTATTTTGTTATCAACATATTTTCATATAATAAATTATCGTAAGACATGTACAACAAGGGGCACAAGATTAAATCGGGTATTATTAAGTAACAAATTGAAGAAAAATCAAGTGAACAAGTGCACAATTATGAAAATACCCAAGAGACATGGCAATGACGTGTGAAAGCTTTGAAATATTGTTGTATTTTGGATGAAAACGAATAATGTTCAATTAATTGTAGGGTTAACCATTTTTCGTTTTCAAGTAAAATTAAATAAAACAAACACAAAGCTATAATTTCGATAAACTTTTATTTCATTATATATGTAATACTTGGGCCTTGCCCTTTTGTACGAATTACAAAGTCATTCAAATGACCGCCTCTGGTGGGATTGGAGCAATGAATCCTTTTAAGGTAGTTTTCGAAAAAATACATTCCCATGAAACCTCCGTAATGCGAACCAAATAGCTACTTTTTCCGAATGCTTTTCCACAACCACTTCATGGTTCTTCGAGCCCCATATGCAACAATTTTGAACCCCATATTTTGAGCTTCATTGCTGAAGAAAATTTTGTTTGATTGAAAGTCCACGTTTGAATCACCACTTTTATAGTAAGTTTTAGCTATTTTCATGTGTTCTTCGGTTGTTAAAGGATTCATATTCGTAAATGGCAAACTTTTCACTAAATAAATAACACTTCAGATTACAGGTATTACAATAGCAGCTTTGTCGGACCGGCGCTTGTAAAACCACTAAATGTATATCGCTGTATATTAAAAAATGAAAATTTTATATCACCGATTGTTTGAAGCTAGGCATCCCAATTACGAGTGATTAACCAACAGTGGTCTTTTGCCACGCAATACCTATTTGCTCCTTGTCATTACAGATGTAAGTATATTGATAGATTTCTCAAATTTCCTTGAATACCGCGGCATTTATATCGATATCTACTGGTTGGCTTTTAGTCGCATTTTTATATATCTTTCGAGCGATAAGAAACTGGCGTTTGGTCAGATTCTTTTTAATGAGGTAACCAAAATAGAACAGCTGGTCGCAAACTCCACAATCTCGTTCAGCTTTATAGACGGCAGCTGCTGCTCGTGTGCAGAGGCACCAATCGCTGGACTGCAAGGGGTTTAAACTAGGAGTAAGCTAACTTAGGGTCTGAACAGAGGCCTTGTCTGGTACCTTGGGTAATAGGGATTCACACGGGCAAATCTCGGGTTCGTGCCTTGCCATCTGTGTCCTTTTGATCTCTCAGAAGGTACGGACAAGCATGGGTTTTCCTATGTCTATATTTCATGGTTGCCGTTCACCATCGCCGAAGGGAAGGGGTTTGGAGTTATTCCCATCTCCAACCGTTGAGGATACTGCATCCTCGCAATGTAAAATCGATCGTTCTATGTAACTGCGGTCTCCGCACCTGCAGGTATGTATAAATGTCCAGTCTATGCTCTTCTGCCACAGGGCGACCAATTCCGTGAAATATGGTGTATAAATCACAACTTGGTAGTAGCTTTGCTTTTGCTTTGCTACGCAGCTCCAACCGGTGAGTTTGGCCGATAGCGTCGGAGATCGGGATACCCCGGGTCAGACTTCCCGCCTGATCATTTGATGTAGGACACTTAGTGGGAGAATCACGCGGGTTGTAGTTGATGCAAAAATCGCTGGTAGAGACTTTGCAACCGGGTGCTACAGACCCATAGAGTAGCAGAGGTGGTAAGATAGGCTTCACCTCCACCAAAGGCGATTATGTTCCATACTAGCATAATCAATTTGGTATCTCCTGGCTGCGAAGAAAGGGCTGACAATTGCGGTACTACCAAAATTGTCAGCCCCCTTTATTAGATAGTCCAAGTTTTATTCGACTAACCCAGGGTTTCGTTGGCAATTGCATTGTAATATGTCCAGTGTGTCGCACACCGTGGGTAAGGCCTTCTCGGCGAGACTCAGGTAAAACCCCCGTGGACTTCTGTAGGAAAAATAATTTTTGAAAATCTTCTTTTAGCGGCCCCAAAAAAATGAGAAAAGGGGCAAAGTTGTATCACACTCAACAAGCAGAGGTCGAATCAAAAATTATGAAACTACTGGAGGGATGCATTAATCGTTGTGAGTAAGCATATTTGTAGAAAATTGAACTTAAACAGAAAATAAAGGGAATTCAGATTATACCATAACGTGTAGCAAACGATTTCATCTAAACTTGAAGGGTAGAAACGCAGTTTTCGGAACATTTGCTCTAAGGAAATCGAAAAAGGTTTTGATGTCGAAATCATTAAATAAATGCCACAATAACAATCTATTTGAAAAAGCGTGGGAGTGGCAGGAATTTTACTAAATTCATATTCCAAATACAAAAGGAATTCGTATATTCGTTCTTCCCAAAGCTTCACTGGAAGGGAAAATATAAATTCAGAAATTATTTGGGAAAAATTGTTTTCTGCAGATTTCGGTTATGTAAAGCAGTCATGAAGAAAGTCTATTCAAAAAATATCTTTATCTCAGCTATATCCTTCAATTAACCATATTAAACAAATTGATTTACGGCCTCTTTCTATGTGTTCACCATAATTTAAACTTTGAAAAGTTACATCTTAATGCAATTCTAGTCTAAACACTAACTCAGAATAAGGTACCAGTATGCTGAATCAGCATTGCTGATTCATGGCTTCTATGAATCAGTATGTCACTAACATATAAGTTTTATGTGCAAATATATGAGTCCACGATTCATCCCTTCGACATCCTAACTGGAATTATAGGCAAGAAATTGAAGTAGTAGGAACAGACTAAAAAACAGACTTGAACAAAAATCTCCATGTACAAGGACAGTCTGAAAACTGGCCGACTTAATAAAAAAGACACAAAATAGTTGGGAAAAATGTTCTTTATTTCTTAACATATCCTCATTTTAGCTCGATACACTTTTCGATATTCAATTCAATAGCTTCTATATCATGTTTATAGTAAGAACTATAATACTCCTTTAAACAGCCATTAATTGCAGACTCCATCTCTTTATTATTGGCAAAACTTTTATCACCGAGCCATTTTTTCCTAGTTTGGAAATACAAAACTGTCCGAGGGAGCTAAATCTAGCGAATAAGATGCGTAATGAAGCAATTCAAACTTTAATTTATTAATTCATATTAATAGTGGATGTGGGAACTGTCTTGATCATCACTTCAATCATCACACAACATCACTTCCTCTTTTGCCAAATGTGGTCTTTTTCCATAATTTCAGTACCTAAATGTTGCAATATATTTACGTAATATTTGTCGTTCATGGTTTTTCTTCACTTTTTTTCGCCAAATTTTTTCCTTTTTTCCATAATTTAATTACCTAAACGCTGCACTAAATTAGTATAATATTCTCCAATGATGGGTTTTCTTTTCTGAAAATAAGCAATAACTATAATTCTTTACGCATCCCAAAAGTAGACACCGTGATCTTGCCTGGAAGATGGAACCGTCTTTGCCTCCTTTGGACAAAATTCTCCCATTTCAGTTCACTGTTTTAACTGTTCCTTTGTCTCAGGTGTAAAGTGGTGGACCCATGTCTCATTCACGGTTATAAATCGACGCAAATGTAGCTTTATTGCGTTAAAACATCGCCAAACACTCTACTGAAACATCTTCATGGCGCTGTATTTGATCTATAAGCAAGCGCGGTATCAATCTTGCGCACAGCTGTTTCATCTTCAAATCTGCGGTTAAAATACGATGTATACCACTTTTTGAAATGCCTATCATTTCAGCTAGTTCACGCACTTTCAGTCGATGGCATTTTGTGGATTTTCTTAACCGTTTCCGGCGTGGATACCTCAATTGGTCGTGTAATACGGTGTTCGTTTTGGCAGCTCGTACGGCCTAGTTTAAACTCTGCTACCCAATATTTTACAGTCATAAACGAAAAAGCAGATTGCTGAGAGCAGAGTAGAATCTTGCTCGGCTTTAACTTGGGTTGGACTGACATATTTCAAATAGAAATATTGATTTACATAGTGGTGGCCAACTTTTCCATGTTCACAAATTCACTGAGATCGTTTACTTTTGATGGTTCAAAACGAAATACTAAACAGCGAGGCGCCTTGATATTTTAAACATATATTTTACAAGGCTGCACCAAGATAATTTTTCTCAAACTACTAGCACCATCTATACGTCAGGTCGGCTAGTTTAGGGACCGTTCTCGTATATAGGATATATATACGATATTATTGTATTAAGAACGTTTTCTGTTTCCCACACTTTTGGTCATCCAAGAAGTTTTACATTTGTTGCGAGCAATTTAAAACATTCTAAACCAGCTGAGGGGAAGAGTTTAAAGTAGTTAACACATCTTCAAATTACAACAAACAAAATGTCAAATACGGGTGGGCCAGATGAGTGTTGGCGATTTGATTCTTCAATTTATCGGTAACGCGCGGCGCGGGTGGAGTGGAGATATGTTGTTCGCTGCGCCGCTTCCTGGAAATTTAGTCGCCATGGAGCCGTACACGGGAGTGCAGCGTCCATTTTGTGTCCGAGCGTATTACGAAAATAATAAATCAGTGATTACTGCACGACGTTTGTATCGGCATGAACACGGTTTACACGATTTAAGTGAAGTTCCAAGCGCCAATGTGATACGAAAATGGATCAGAATGTTCGAAACAACCGGCTCAACAGTACCAATTACGGTTCGTGATCGCCCAGTTTCTGCAAGATCAGCCGACATTGTGGAGCGTGTTCGTGTTTCAGTTCACGACGGTTAGAGCGAACAATTATTGCAACATGTTAGCAGACTTTTTGGTGCCAGCTTTGCAAGAACTTCAAGGCAATACCTCGAGGATGTGGTTTCAACAGGATGGGGCCACATGTCATACGGCTAGGGTATCCATAGAGCTGCTGAAAAATGATTTTCCTGGAAAACTCATTTCGAAAAGGGGGGATATTGAATGGCCCCCACGTAGCCCCGATCTCTCTCCATGCGATTATTTTCTATGGGGCTACCTCAAATCGGTAGTCTACGAGAATAATCCGACAAACTTAGAGCAGTTGAAGAGGAACATTATTCAGGAAAGTAACAAAATACCGAGAACAACTTTTCAACGAGTTTTCCAAAATTTGCGACTTCGGTTCCAAGAGTGTTAAGCAGCCGAAGGAAGCCATTTGGACAACATTATTTTTAAGTCTTAAAAATTCCCATGCTTCTACTTTTTAAAAATACAAATATATTTTTTTTTATGTTTCGTAGTTTTTTTTTAATTGAATATTTAAGCCGCCAACACACTTATGGCCCACCCTGTATAATCTTATGCAATTTTGGTACGTCAATATGCGTAATCATAAAAGAAAAATAATTATATACATATAAAAAATAATAATAATAAGGACAATAAGCACATCACGTAGCACAAAATACCAGTTGCCTAATTTTTTAATTAATTCTTAAAGCAATTGCTGACAGTTCCACTTGTACAGTATAAAAGGACATTTAGTAAATTTATGATTTAATTATCTGAAAGTCAAATCCTATTTCACATTTTCGGGTTATGATACATTTACCCCTTTTCCCTTGATACAAAATATTAACACTTTAAATAAAAATGTTAATTTTTTTGTGAACGGTGAAGTAGACCAAATTATTGTATTCTTCCGTAAAGCAGCAGGTGCAATTCATGCTTTCGAGTCATACGTGCGAGTCAACATCTTGTCCAAAAAAAAAGTGAAATAAAAACATTCAACGTCATCTTAAGAAACAGAAAAAAGTAAACCTTACGAATGTAATTAACAATTTGGCGTCAAATGACCGCCGAAATAATTCAAATGTTAATGTTGCTGCTGCCGGCTGCTGCTACCTCATGCAACATTGTGTTGCATGTTAGAGTCCTACAAAAAAAAGGGTTATTATTGTTATTGTTTTCGTTACAGTTTCACTTGTTTATTTCTTGTTTTTTTTTTTTTTTTGTTACTTTTATAGAGCAAAGAGAAAAAACCCCAAAACAATTTTCAAGATTCGCGTGCCAATCGACAATTTTTGCTGCTGAAGAGGAAAATTAAACGCTTTATAGTAAACAACAATAACAACCAGAAACAAATTAAAAAGGACCTTGTCGTTTCGACAAAAAAACCATCATCACATTTCCTTCCTTACCCTTTAGAAAATAAACGCAAAACACCAGAGTGGACATGATGTTTTCGGTGTTCTTTTTACGGTTCATAACTGCCCGATGTTTAATAATTCACGCATCTCGTCGAGCGCTGCAGCGTGTTCAGTTATTTGGCCAGTCAATCTCTTGATCTGGAAATTTATGCAAATTATCTTAGAAATAACATCACAGTCTGGCTTGTGGCTCTTGTCCTAGACACCCTGCAGTTATGCAGCTCAAAGATCACAATTCACCAGCCGTGTTGCATGATTATCGGCAGCGGCAACATCAGCCAACGATCGCTGGTGATGGCGGCAACGGCTAAGGTGCGCGGCGGCGCTCAATGATGTCCCGCTGCCGTTCAAATGGCCAAATCGTTGTAATTTGCATAATTATGGGTTATCTCTTTAAATTGGACGTCTGTATCTGTGCCACTCAAACCGACAGACAGACAAACATACGCATACTCTCACTTGAGCAAAACATTAACAAGATTTGGAAGATTTTCATTTATAAAAAATGATCTTGGATTCAACCACATCGCCAAGTCTATAGCCTTTTGTCGGGCTGATCATTAGAAATGGATCGTTGAGTTGTGAATCCAATCACAACGACATTTAATTGATTGTACGCAATTAATAATCAAATGTATTTACATTTTAATGATGACATTTATTGGTGCACGGATCATATATTACATTTATTGAAATTGGAAGTTTGGATGTAAAGTGAAAGCGTTAAAGAGAGTCTATTCATCTACGACTGCAGGGGTTTGAATGCTTTTAATAATTGGGGTGTTCACATTGAAGATGTTTAAGAAAATGCGCAGTTGGCAATTGGGAACATAGAAGGAAGATGCTTTAATATCAGAAGAGCTAACGCTAAATGAAATTACGTCTTATTAGATACGCCCTGAGAATACAAGTATGGGTTCGATAAAAGGCTTTTCTTAAGAGCTAAAGCATTTAGGATTATTATAAAATGCACACAATTCGAACTTATTTTATGCGACGGGCAACAAAGACCGATAATGCGAGACCTGTTGAAGGTTTTCAAATTACCTATTGATAGCTTTTGACTAGAAAAATTCGACAAATAGATATCAATTTTTCCCCAGTCCAGCAATTTCCAGAAAAACTTAAATATGTATGTACTACTTCAGTTGCAATACGAAATTTCAATGAGAAATACATGAATACAGTCGTAATTGCATAATTGCATAATTTGAATGAAAAAATGGTTAACATTTGAGAACATTTTCGCACTTAGATTGGCACATCTTGTTTGTCGCATTTGGGTAAATGTTCATCATAGACTAATACGAAATGTATCACCTATATTTATAACCAAACGTAATCACATACAAAATTGGCAATTTTTTATAAACAAAAATATGTATTTTCGAAAGGGCCCATACATTTCAAATGAATTCTACTCTGTTCTTTAGAAAATTATGATATAAATTTGCGCCCAGTAAAGCAATTTTCGTAAAAACTTAAATATGGGTACAAAATTTCAATGAAAAATACATGAATACTTTCGCATTTAGATTGGCACATCTTGTTTCATTCATTTGGGTACATTTTCATCATAGACTAACACAAAATGTATCAACTATATTTATAACCCAACGTAATCAACTTTTTATAAAAAAAAATATGTATTTTCGAAAGGGCCCATACATTTCAAACGAATTCTAATCTGGTCTTTAGAAAATTATAATATAAAATTTCCCCCAGTAAAGCAATTAACGGAAAAACTAAATATGGGTACAAAATTTCAATGAAAAATACGGGGTGTCCGTCGGGAAGCTATACTACTTTGTTTTGCCACCATTTTGGTAAACATTAGTCTTGACAGTTCGTATTTTGCAGTCGTGAAGTAGAAACGTGGCAAATGTATTATAAAAAAATATTCGATGAACTAACGTATTTTAATCGTTGAAACATTTTATCAAAATCAATCATCGACTACTGTGACGATGAGAAAGGTACGTGAAATTTTTGGGAGAAACAGCGTCCTAACAAGAAGCACTATTTATTGTGTAATGAATGACTTCGGTCTGTAGCTGATAGGGCCAAGCATGGACCACAACGTACTGCAAGATCGGCTGAAAACATTACTGCTGCTCAAGAAAGTGTTCAAAACAATCCATCAACCTCAATTCGATGCCGTGCTCAGGAGCTTGGTATTCAAAGAACAACTTTGGCCACAAATTTGCACCAGGATTTGCATTTGTTTCCATTTAAGATTTAGTTGACACAAAAGCTTCTTCCACAAGGCCATTTACACCGCCGTACACATCCCAATAGTATGTTACAGCTCGCCCATGACAAGCCCGATTTTCATGAAAAAATCATCACTCATAATGAGTGACGAGGCACATTTTCATTTGAACGGATATGTGAATAAACAGAATAATCTGTTCTGGGCAATGGGAAACCCTCAAATTATTCATCAGTCACATTTGCACCCATTAAAAATGACAGTCTGGTGTGCAATTTGGTCAGGAGGAATCATTGGACTTTACTTCTTTGAAACTGAACACAGCGTAATGGTAACTGTCAATGGGGAGCGATATCGTGATATGATTGAAAACTTTTTAACGCCATAACTGCATGCTTTGGGTTTGATTAACATGTGGTATCAACAAGACGGTGCCACATCTCATACAGCTAGGATTACAATAGAAACACTGCGAGACCTCTTTCCACAACAAGTTATTTCAAGAAATGATGATGTTGATTGACCTCCACGGTCGCCTGATTTGACTGCTCCGGACTTCTTTTTGTGGGGATATCTGATTTATGTAAACAAATCAGAAACTAAACGCTTGAGCAACTCAAACAAAATATTCGTGATGAAATTAATGAAATACCGCGTGAAACGTGTGAGAATGTAATGAAAAATGCGCCCAAAAGAACTCGCATTTGTGAGGCTAACAGAGGCGGACATTTATCTGATATTGTATTCCATACATAATTGCCGACACTAAATAAAACATTTATCAACATAAGATCCATTCTCTTGCATTTAATCAAAAATTATAAACAAACAAAGTAGTATACCTTCCCGAAGGACACCCTGTATGCATTTTCGAAATGAACCTCATATTTCAAACATATTCTATTCTTTCCTTCAAAGAATTATAAACTCTATTTAATACTTCTTCTTCTTTAGATTGGAAAATGTTGCAATTGCAAAATATTGCAAAATTTGAAATATTTAAAATTAAAATATACAATGTTTGAAAAATTCTGCTTTTTAAATATTACAGGACATGAGAGAAAATAACCCTTAACTCATTCATAGAATGCAAAGGAATTTGTAGGAAATTGTTATAATAATTTTGAATCTGTGAAACGATATACAAGTTTTGATTAGGTAAAGTGAAATTATGAACTTTAGAATGAACTTTAAATAAAGAACTTAGTAAAATATTACAATTTTGCAGTTATTGAAATCTTTTTTATATGGTTTTCAAATTTACAGGATCTACAATAAAAAAAGTCATTTACTGACACAAGAATGACCCTACAACTGGCCGAACTGACGTATAGATGGTGCCAGTAGTTTGAGAAAAATTATTTTGCTGAAAATTGGCAACCTTGTAAAATATACGTATTAAGTTTCAAGGCCCCACGTTGTTTAGTATCTTTATTTAAGTCATCAAAAGTAAACGAACTCAGCGAATTTATAAACATGGAAAAAATTGGCCATCGTTATGTAATTCAATATTTCCATTTGAAAGCTCTCAGTTCAACCCATATTAAAGCCGAGCTAGATTCTACTCTAGGAGAGTCTGTTCCTCTGTTTATGGCTCTAAAATATTGAGTAGCCGAGTTTAAACAAAGTCGTACGAGCTGCCACGACGTAGCCAACACCGTTGTGGTCGACCAATTGGGTGGTTCACGCCATATACGGTTAAGAAAATCCACAAAATTGTATTGGTTGATCGTCGACTGAAGGTTCGAGAGCTAGATGAAATGATAGGCATTTCAAAAAGTGATATACATCGTATTTTAATCGAAGATTGGAGGGTGAGAAAGCCGTGCGTAAGATGGGTGCCGCGCTTGCTTTCAATAAAGCAAAAACCGCATCATAAAGATGTTTCAGTAGAGTGTTTGGCGATGTTTTAACGCGATAAAGACGTTTTTCTGCGTTGATTTATAACCATGAACGAGACATCACTTCACACCTGAGACAAAGGAACAGTCAAAACAGTGGACTGGAATGGGAGAATCGTGTCTTTAATTACTATTTTCAAATAAGTTTTACGTAACTGGAATAAAGTACCAGCGGAATACAACAGTTCGCTGAAATGCCATCGAAGTGTGAGATGAAGGACCGGTCATTCAGTTTCCACAAGAGACTTATGGAACCGATGAGAAATATTAATGAAAAAAATGTAATAGCATTTGGAAGAAACTACAGAAATTTGCAATAGTCTATTAAAGTCAAGTCTTTGTCATCAACGAAAAAATCAAAAGATTGATCTTTAAATTTATACATTACAAATATATATAAATTAAGGTTTGAGAAGGCCGCAGTGACAATGATGTTCATGCCATATTATAAATGTATATAAATTACCGTTTGAGAAGGCCACAGTGACAATGATGTTCATACCATTAGTGCACGCAAATACAGGGTGGCACACGACTAGTGCTATTGTCAACTGCCAACGGGAATCGTTATTTAAAGAGGAGTTTTTTTTTACCCAGAATTACGCCGAAGACGTATCCCTTTCAACAGCATTTGGTTCCAGAAAAATGGAGCAACTGCACACATAGCCAGACCGATTATGGCGGAGCTACAACGAAAATTGCCAAACTAATGTATATCCAGAGACTCCACCTTCCGCTGACCCCTAGGTTCACCTGAACTGACTGCATCAGACTATTTTTGGTGGGGTTATGTCAAGCAAGAGATGTACGATATGAAACCAAGGAATTTGACTAAATTGAAGCAGCCCATTAAAACAATAATTGAGGCGATCCCCCAATGAATATTTTTCTGATCAGGTTTTGTATATGCGTGAATAAGCATCGAGATCATTTACGATCTATCATCTTCAAAACCAATTAATTATGTAAAATAAAATTTAAATTTCTATACAATAAAAAAATGCATGAAATGGATCGATTAAAAAAAGTTAGTTAAATTTCTTATTGTAGTACAATTGGTGCGCCGCCCTGTAATATATGGTTTTTGTTAAAGATGACACCAGTCATCCTTACTGCAGTTTTCCTCACAATTGCATAAAAAAATACACAGAAGATGCCGCGTGACAGGCTATCGAACTGCCTAAAGCCCCGGATTGGTGCAAATGGCTGCCAAAATTTTTTCTGACGACTTCAAAAGTTTCGTCCTAAAAAGAAGTAAAACAATATTTCAATTTTTCATATTTCGACATTCATTAGACACTCTGCAAGTGAATAACTAGTAGACACTGTGCGGGACTAAGTATTTTCATGACGAAACGTCAAGCAGTTTGACAGTCTGTTTGTTGGTGCAAATGGCTGTTTAAATTTTCTCTGACGACTTCAAAAGTTTCGTCCTAAAAAGAAGTAAAACAATATTTGAATTTTTCATGTACCGACATTCATTAGACACTCTGCAAGTAAATAACAACACTAGACACTGTGCGGAACTAAGTATTTTCATGACGAAACGTCAAACAGTTTGACAGTCTGTTGGTTGGTGCAAATGGCTGTTTAAATTTTCTCTGAAAACTTCAAAAGTGTCGTCCTAAAAAGAAGTAAAACAATATTTGAATTTTTCATATTCCGACATTCATTAGACACTCTGCAAGTAAATAACTAGTAGACACTGTGCGGAACTAAGTATTTTCATGACGAAACGTCAAACAGTTTGACAGTTTGACGGTCTGATCTGTCATAAATTTCCTACTTGACAAAGTAACTCTAATGAAGCACTCATTATTTGCTTCTTAATATACATTTTGGGGACTTTCTTTCAAGAGCTTTTTAACTTTTATTTGAAATTTAGATTGCTTTTAGACTATAGTGGGTAAATCCAAAATCTATATGAATCCCTTTCGTCAGCTTCTATGACAATTCAATGCCAGCAAATTTTACTTTTTCCCATGTGGGGAAAACAACCTGTTATCTGAAAAGGTTTTCCTCTTTCCCCATTCAATTTTTGAACACCATTTCCACATTCAAGGAAAGCAGTCTCCAAATGCTCCTCAGAATTGCATCCACCACCGCTGGCACCACCTTCGACAACAGTGGTGTTGGGGTCATTCCCTTCATTTAAGTTACAGGTGGAACATTCTGCTCGCTCCCTTTTTATTTTTAGTTTTTTTTTCTTTGTTGGTTTTAATTTATAACACCATTTGTGTTGTTGTATTTTTGTTTCGAATTTTCCGATTCCATTTCCATGCAGCAGAGGAACATAGTAGAAATGTATCATACTCGTCCGTAATGGACGTAACGTAACTGTCAAAAGGAAATTTCTTGCCACAGATTAAAGAACGAACGCGCGCGGACCCAACAACCGCCTGACTGTGAGCACAAATGTGAAAAACTTAAAATTTATGAGTTTTCGGCTTTTTTGAATATCGGGGGATTTCTTGTCGCAGTTAAATTTTTTCACATTTTTTTCTATATTTCACGCTGTTGATAACTCAGGTTACGTCGTTGTTGGCATTGTATTCAATTCCAGCTTCCTGGGGTGTTTTGCTGCTGAGTGTCGCTGTTGCCGTTGTTGTTGTTCCCGGGGTTGGTGGTGCTATTGTTGGCTGGTGATGATGCTGGGCGGCGGCGGCGGCTGCTGCTGACTCTTTGGCTGGCCGGTGCACCAAATGCATACATTTCGATCAGTTTTTTCTCCTACTTTTTGGAGATTTCTGTAACGCGATGTCGTTGTTTTTACCTGTTCTCAGGGTCGGTCGCCGCTTTGGTTGAGAGTGTTTGATTCAATTTTCAAGCGACAAATCTGTAATGTCCCTAGCATTGTGATGTTGTTGTTGTTGCTGCTGAAGTCTTTCTTTTCATTTTCATTTTCATTTTTTTTTCGTTTCTTGATTACGAGTATTTAAATGGGTTTTGTTCAGTAACGTTAGTTCAATAAATTTTAGTCGCGGATTGCATTTAGTTTCATCGTTCTTCTTTTCTGTTTCTAATTTGGTCTTTTTATGTTTCTTAGTTTTGGTTTCTCTCGTGGTGAAGATGGTCAGGTCATCCGTTGCTTTTTTTGTATTATGGGAAAGTTTAACGAATTTCTAATCAGTTTTGAATATTTTTTTTAGGTTTTTACTTTAGTTTGGTTTCTTGTACTACTATAATAATAATACCTTGCGACCTTTTTTTCCATAGCCAAGTTCTTTTTGTGTTGTTTAGAAAATGTTCGTTTCGTTTCGTTTTGATAATTTTGGGCTGTCTTGACAACGATAAAGTCTTCATTGATTTGTGACCCTTAATAATAGTGTTTAGTCACAAGCACTTAAACGCCGCCGCCGTCATCACCAGCGGAGACACCGAGACTGATACCGCAACCCGTAACACTTGAAAGAAACTAACTATTTATTCAATGACCTCAAAATGGGAACGCCCGGCATTGTTGAAAGGTTTCTGTGCCTTCACTTATGTATCGTTAAAATCCACGTCCACATGCAGGTGATCATCGCCCTTGATAGGTTTGTTAAATTTCAAGATCGGTTATGGCAAACATTCTACTCGTACATAACAAAGTAAACATTTGATCCTTGCAATGATAACGTTTATAATAACGCTGTTGGGTTTGTGATCGAAATACATTTTTATAATCAAGCTGAATAACACTTGAAGTGGAATATTCAAATCGAATACATAGGAGTATCAGAGTTCTCACAATAGTTTATAGCATGATAGTAATTGATAGTAACTGTGAATCTTCGAAATTACAAATCCTATCGCAATTAGATGTTCGAGAGCGTCTCAAAATTAGCCGCTCTATAACAAAAAAAGACACAAAAAATTGGGGAACATTTTCTTTATTTTTCTACATAATCTCCTTTTGGCTCGATACACTTTTTTTCGGCGCTATTCAACAGCTTCTATACCCTGTTTATGCTCCTTAAAATAGCCATCAACCGAAGACTTCATCTCTTCAAAGTAGGCAAATCTTTTACCACAGAGCGATTTTTTCAAGTTAGGAAATAGAAAATAGTTCGAGATAGCAAAATCTGGCAAATAAGGTGCATGATGAAGCAATTCGAACTTTAGTTCTTTAATTTTGGCCACATCGTAATAGTGGATATGTAAATTAGAGCATTGTCTTGATGAAACAACAGTATCATTTTCGCCAAATGCGGTATTTCCCCCATAATTTCATCACCTAAACGCTGCATTGAATTATCATAATATTCGCCGTTGATCTTTCCCGTTTTTCCTTTCTAAAGGTAATCAATAAAGTTGCCTGCAGATGAAACCGTCTCCGCCTACTTTAGACACGATTCTCCCATTCCAGTCCATTGCTTTGACTGTTCCTTCGTCTCAGGTGTGAAGTGGTGGACCCAGGTCTCATCCATGGTTATAAATCGATATAAAAATTCGGCTTTAATTGCGGTAAAACATCACCAAACACTCTACTGAAACATCTTCACGACGCTGTTTTTGCTCTATTGAAAACAAACGCGGCACCCATCTTGCGCACAGCTTTCTCATCTTCAAATCTTCGCTTAATATACGATGTATAGCACTTTTTGAACTACCCATTATTTCAGCTAGTTCACGAACCTTCAGCCGACGATCATCCAATACCACCATTTTGTGGATTTTCTTAACCGTGTCTGGCACATCAATTGGTTGACTACTACGGTGTTCGTCTTGCCAGCCCGTACGGCCTTGTTTAAACTCTGCTACCCAATATTTTACAGTCGTAAATGAAGAAGCAGACCTCCTCCCCCAGAGTAGAATCTGGATCGACTTTAACATTGCTTGGACTGAGAATTTTCATATAGAAATATTTCATTTCATTTCATTTATTTTGGCAAATCAGAGTACTGGTTTTTGCATAAGAAGTAAACTGCGGAGGTGTATCAAAAATGTGTGCTCACCGGAGAGACCTAGGAGGAACGTAAAATAGAATCTGTGCCAAAAGATTAGAACAGTCGGTGTAACCACCGATTATATACTGAAAAAAAATAGCGCTGTCTGGAAGCTACGACGATATTGTAATGTCTGTAGCCCAAGTAATAAGCATTTTGAATTGTAGGGTGAAAGAGGTTCTTCAAATCTAAATGAAGAAAGAGCAAACTTTACAAACACACGCTGCACCCGTTCAATACGTGCAAAAAGGATATTGGAATAAGGACACCAACTAATAGCGCCATATTTCAACTTATAACATACGAGTATAATGTAAAAATGATTTTAAATGTATTGGGATCAGAAAATTCTGAACAATCCCTTTTAATGTACGCAAAAACTTTATACGCCTTGGGAATAACTTAACTGATGTGCGAAATATATATCAAAACGGAATCGCACAGAGGAACCCCTAGTTCCAGTTTAGAACAAGCCGATTTCGGAGAAAAATTACCAATTTTTAACACTGCATGAATCGAATTTCTGCAACGCGAAAAACAAACATGAATACACTTATCCGTGTTTAATGAAAGCTTATTTAAGAGGCATCAATTATAAGGACTGTCTATGTCTTTTTGTAGATCTAAGACATCATTAACTATAGAAATTTTTAAAAATAGTTTTAGATCGTCCGCATAAAGCAAAAATTGTGACTTATAAAAACAAGTTGATGTGTCATTAATAAATAGTGTGAATAAGAGTAGCTCAAATATACTTCCTCGCGGTACACCTGAAGTTTGAATATATGAAAAGGATTTAATCCCTTCAATAACATCTTTGCACTGTTTATTGGTTAAACATGATTTTATCCGCTTTGAAAATGTTGAGTGAAATCCCATCGACTTTCATTTAAAATACAGTATATGATGCGATATCTTATCAAAAGCCTCAGAAAAAAAAAATATTGAATTACAAAAATTCTACAGAGAGTTTTCTATTGATACGAATATTCTGAAGAAAATCATTTTTTCTAAAGATAATTGATGAAAATTCTTCAAATGAAATTGTTCATAGATACTAATTTTCTAAAGGAAATTGTGCGTTGGAATACATCTATCGTGAAGAAAAGAAAATTACCTAAAATTAAAATTTTAAAATTGTTGAAGAAAAATTTCCATTGAGACCAATTTTGTGAATACAATTCGGTTTTAATACAAATTCGGTTTTATTTTTAAAAATCTTGCCTATACAAATATTTGGAATTTTTGAAGAATTGATTGAAATTAAATAGGAAAATTTGAAAATCGTAAATTGTAAGTGCTTAAACGAATTTGAAATGTTAGTAACTTATATTTTGGGAATATTAAGAATATTTGGAATATTTCAAATTTGGAATATTTGGAGTTTTTGAAGCACTTAAGAAATATGGCACATTTACAATGTATAAAGATTAAAATACAGGGTGTCCGCCGGAAAGGTACACTACCTTGCTTTGCCGCCATTTGGTAAATATTAGTGTTGATAATTCATATTTGGCAGTCGTGAAGTAGAGACGTGGCAAATTTTTTATGAAAAAATATTCGATAAACCAACCAACGTGTTTTATTCGTTAAAACATTTTATCAAAGTCATTCATCGAATTTGAAATGTTAGCAACATATACGATATTTTGGGAATATTAAGAATATTTGAATATATTTACACTAAAAATATTCGAAATAATTACAAAAATTTGGAATATTTGGAGTTTTTGAATCACTTAAGAAATTTGGCACATTTACAATATAAACATTAAAATACAGGGTGTCCGTCGGGAAAGTATACCACTTTGTTTTGCCGCCATTTTGGTAAAGATTAGTCTTGACAGTTCATATTTGGCAGTCGTGAAGTAGAAACGTGGCAAATTTATTATGGAAAAATATTCGATAAACCAACGTGTTTTAATCGTGAAAACATTTTATCAAAATCAATCATCGACTACTGTGACGATGAGAAAGTTATGTGAAATTTTTGGGAGAAACAACGTGCCAACAAGACACACTATGTATCGTGCAGTGAATGACTTCGAAGAAAGAGGGTCTGTAGCTAATAGAGCGCCAAGCATGGATCTCAACGTACTGCAAGATCGGCTGAAGATATTACTGCTGCTCAAGAAAGTGTTCAAAACAATCAATCGACCTCAATTCGACGCCGTGCTCAGGAGCTTGGCCTTCAAAGAGCAACCTTGGCCACAATTTTGCACAAGGATTTGCATTTGTCTCCATTTAAGATTCAGTTGACACAAGAGCTTCTTCCACAAGACCATTTACGCCGCCGTACATCTGCCAATAGGATGTTACAGTTCGCCCATGACGGCCCCGATTTTCATGAAAAAATCATAATGAGTGGACGAGGCACATTTTCATTTGAATGGATATGTAAATAAACAGAATAGTCGGTTCTGGGCAATGGAAACCCTGCAAATTATTCATCAGTCACCTTTGCATCCATTAAAAGTGAGTCTGGTGTGCAGTTTGGTCAGGAGGAATCATTGGACTTTACTTCTTTGAAACTGAACACAGCGTAATGGTAACTGTCAATTGGGAGCGATATCGTGATATGATTGAAAACTTTTTAACGCTAAAAGTGCATGCTTTGGGCTTGATTAACATGCGGTATCAACAAGACGGTGCCATATCGCATACAGCCAGGTTTACAAACGAATTATTGCGAGACCTCTTTCCCCAACAAGTTAATTCAAGAAATGGTGATGTTGATTGGCCTCCACGGTGTGTCTGATTTGACTGCTTCGGACTTCTTTTTGTGGGGATATCTGAAAAGCGAGTTTTATGCAAGCAAACCAGAAACGCTTGAGCAACTCAAACAAAATATTCGTGATGAAATTAATGAAATACCGCGTGAAATGTGAGAGAATGTAATGAAAAATGTGCTTAAAAGGACTCGCATTTGTGAGGCTAACAGAGGCGGACATTTATTTGATATTGTATTCCATACATAATTGCCGACATTAGATAAAATATTTGTCAATATAAGATTCATTCTCTTTCATTTAATCAAAAAATATAAACAAATAAAATAGTGTACCTTCCCGACGGGCACTCTTGAAACTTAAAACATATGTTTTATAGCGTTGCCACTTTTCACCAAAATAAATGTTTTTTCAAACTACTGGCACCATCTATACGTCATGTTGGCCAGTTTTGGCGCCGCCCTCGTTTTTATCTAAGCTTTTTCATAATTTGAGACATCCAATCTGTACTCTATCGATTCCAAATATAAAGTTTATCTTAGTATTCCATAATTGTTAAGGGTTCGTGTCAAAAAAAAACAACATTTGTGAATCATTGAAAGAAATCTTAATGACAATCGTTGTTTTTTTTTTATTTTTTTGTTTTTTTTTACAAAATCAAAATGTTTTATTAGCTGTCTTGATTTGAAGCTGGTGCTGACTAACAGCTTATTGTTCCTAATAGAATTCATGAGTCATGCGAGATTTACAATTAAGCGTTAAATAATTCCCTAAGACAAACGTTGGCTGGTTGGACGGTGTGTGTGTGTGTGTGTGTGTGTGTGTGTGAGTGTAGGTTGTGGGTTGACATATGATAATCCGCTGTTAAAATACAATCAACGGCACCAACGCCAGCATTAGCTATCAGTTGCAGCTATAAAATAAAGTCTTTGCAATTTATAACTGAATCAAGGGCGCATTCTGAGTTTATAAAACGACACAGTTTGTTCGTTGTTTTTCTCTTTTTTTTTTTGTTTACTGCAGTTTTGTGTTAGTTTCGCAACTAAAGCTAACAATTTACGTAATGCAGTAATATTGATAATAAAAACTGCATTAGCAAATATTTAGCAATGAACAAACAACAACAAAAAAACAACGCGCATACATTTAATGATCTCCAAAATGTCTGCAACGCACAACATTGGACGCACAATATTGAATTTTTAAAATACGAGTTTTTCCAATCAACACGTGCAGGTTTTGAATAGATGATTTTTTTTCTGAATTTTTTTTTTTTTTTAATTTTTCTTTGAATTCTGCGAAAAACTCAATTTTAAACTACAGATATGATTTTTTTTTTTTAATGACAAATTTTAGTTTCTATCTCTATTCGCCTGCCAGTGACTGAATGAGTGTTGTTGATTTCGGACCTGATAGCAAAACGTTAGTTATAGCACACGACAGGTGTTCCGTAGAACGGCGGCCGGTTGCTCAGTCAGTTGGCCTGAATGATATACGAGTGTACATCTTGCTGACGGTGGCATTTAAGCGTTCTTTTTTCTCCTTCAGTTTTAAGCAGTCTCATTTTTCTATAGCTCCACAATATGGTTTCATATCGATAATTTCGACGCATTTACAACTTGTTTTAAATATATATCGATTTCTAAAGAATTTCATTGCTAATAAAGTTCAGAACAGACAGACAGACAGCAGCAGCAACTACAACAATCTCATCTGCGTTATTCTACAAAAGTGGTGTTCATTAAGTTGTATAGCAAATGGAAAAACACGTTTCAGCCAATAACCTCAAATATTTACTAGTGAAATAATAGAAATCGTAAATTTCGCAGAAAAAGAAAAAAAAATTATAACAAAAATGAGGTAGAACAATTTTGTATTGACGTCTTTCAAATCTGTCTTTCAGGTTTCGCAGATGTCCTCACGTATATAAAAAAATTAAACTGTCACAATAAATAGTGCATAGATGATTTTTTTTTTTTTTTTAAAAAATATCAGCTGACGTAGATGCGTTTATTGTTAGTCGATAATCAATATTGGTGAATGTGAAGTTAGATGACCTTCACCAACATATCTTACATTTCTAATATTTTTGATATAGAGGGTGTCCCAACAAGAACGCAAGATTTAAATTTGGTGCCATTCGAAGCGTCATTGTTTGACATTTGAAAAATTGTTATGGTTTCCTAGTAGAAGGTACGAGGTTAGTAAAAATGGAGCGCTACCCGAATGAACAACGCATTCTCATTGTGAAATTGTTTTACCAAAATGGTAAAAGTTTTGCGGCTACAGTTCGCAAATTGCGATCAATTTGGGGTCACAATAATGCTCCAAAAGAGTCAACTGTAAAGATATTAATGGATAAATTTGCCAAAACTGAGTCTGTTAGTGACAAAAAGACAACAACGCGCCTTCGACCAGGTCGATCGACCGAAAATGTCGCAGCTGTACGTGATGATATCGCTCAAACTCCATCCACCTCAATTCGACACCGAGCTCAGCAAATTAGTGTCTCCAAATCCACAATGCAGCGAATTTTGACGAAAGATTTGCATCTTCGTGCATACAAAGTTCAATTGACTCAGGAACCGAAGCCAGCTGATCATGGACAGCGAAGGGAGTTCGTTAATTGGCTATTGGAGAGACAACATGAAGATGAAGATGCTGATTTTGCCGATAAAATCATCTTCAGTGACGAGGCCCATTTCCATCTTGATGGCTTCGTCAATAGGCAGAATTGTCGCATTTGGGGTGAGGAAAATCCTCGAGTGATTCACGATAAGCAAATGCATCCTCAACGTGTCACTGTGTGGTGTGGATTTTGGGCTGGAGGAATCATTGGACCTTTTTTTTATGAAAATTTGGCATGTCAAGCGCAAACAGTCAATGGTGTTCCGTATCGTGAAATGATAACCAGTTTTTTCGTGCCTAGAATTGAAAAAATGAATGTGGAGGGCATGTGGTTTCAACAAGACGGCGCCACATGTCATACAGCCAGAGAAACAATTCAATTGCTGCATCAGTCATTTCCCAGTCGTGTTATTTCGCGTTTTGGGGACCAGAATTGGCCGCCTAGATCGTGCGGTTTAACACCATCAGACTTTTTTCTTTGGGGTTTTTTGAAGTCGATGGTTTAGGCGAATAAGCCGACAACTACTCAAGTCTTAAAAGAGGAAATTGGACGCTGCATTAATGAAATACCGCAGCATTTATGCAAAACGGTCATTGAAAATTTCATTAAAAGATCGCGTGTGTGCCAGCAAAGCCGCGGCGGCCATCTGCCCGATGTGTTGTTCCATACATAACCTCATTATGTCTACTTTACGATATAATAAAGTTTCACGATTTTTTCTTAAATATCTGTGTTTTATTTAAAATTTAAATCTTGCGTTCTTGTTGGGACACCCTTTATATTAATTAATAAAAACAAGTTGGAAGCAAAATCTGGAAGCGGTTATTGTTTTAAACCATAACATGTTGTATACATTTCGATTATTCTCACAATATTTTTTGTGCTGGTAAGATAAAATGCTTATTTTGTATTTTTATTATATCAATTTAGGAAGATCATCCAGCCATTCAATTCAATTAAGGGATGGTGACTGATATATTATCATAAACAAACTTCAAGTGGCGAAGATATTCAATGAATATTTTTTGAAGTCAGTAAAGGATTTAAGGTTTAGAATTATACAAAATCCTTCTGACCATTTCAATGCGATGAGAATCCTATGTCGACAAAATTCTAGACTACATTTCGATTTCGACCACAGACAATGAAATACAGAACATCGTTCTTAGTCTACCGAGTGGGAAAAGTCCGGGTTATGATGGAATTTCTTCAGTCATCATACTAGAAAGTCTTCACATTCTTACCCCATTGGTAGTAAATATATTTAACGGTGTTGTTGACCACTCAGTGTATCCTGACATACTGAAAGTATACCGAGTTGTTCCTATCTCAAAAGAACGCAACGTTTCTACTGTTGACAATTACAGGAAAATTGTTGTTTTGCCAGTAATTAACAACATATTTGAACAAATATTATATAATCAAATGTCAGGATATTTTGAAGAAAACAAATTTATTAAGTGCCTTTTAATATGGATTGGAGAAAGTCTGCGATACTGGGGAAGCTGCCGTAAACGTAGTCAATTGCATTTGTAAATCTTTGGACGATGGCTTTAAAGGTGCAATAGGAATTTTTTATGATTTTTCCAAAGCATTTCATCTTATTGATCACGAAATTTTAATTCAAAAAATTAAATATTATGGAGTTTGTGGGAGAGAGCTGTCACTTATAGCAAATTACTTGCATAATTGAAGGCAGTATGTCAGCATAGGTGATCTTAAAAGTGACTTGGCTCATGCTGAACATGGTATGCCACAAGGTAGTGTAATTGGACCCCTTTTTTGTTTAAAATATTTATAAATGACATAATAAACCTTGGATTAACAGGCAAGCTATTCATATATGCTGACGATATATGTCTGATTTATCCCTATCCCTACTGTAGTTGAAACTTATATAGAAAGTGATTTTTCTCTCATTATTATTAAGTTATTATTATTTTTAAACTCTGATAAAACAATACGTATTTATACGTATATTTTTACGTATGTTCTATTTTCGCATTTTTTCCTGTTATGTTGGTACACATGTCTGTTATAAAGGGTGTCCCAACAAGCAAGCAAGATTTAAATGACTAATGCAGCAACTGAATTGTTTCTCTGGCTGTATGACATGTGGCGCCGTCTTGTTGAAACCACATGCCCTCCACATTCATTTCTTCAATTCTAGGCACGAAAAAACTGATTATCATTTCACGATACCGAACACCATTGACTGTTTGCGCTTGACATGCCTCATTATCATAAAAAAAGGTCCAATGATTCCTCCAGCCCAAAATCTACACCACACAGTGACACGTTGAGGATGCATTTGCTTCTCGTGAATCATTCGAGGATTTTCCTCACCCCAAATGCGACAATTCTGCCTATTGATGAAGGCATCAAGATGGAAATGGGCCTCGTCACTGAAGATGATTTCATCGGCAAAATCAGCATTTTCATGTTGTCTCTCCAATACCAAATTAGCGAACTCCATTCGCTACCCATGGCCAGATGGCTTCAGTTCCTGAGTCAATTGAACTTTGTATGCATGAAGATGTAAATCCTTCGTTAAAATTCGCTGCATAGTGAATTTGGAGACACCAATTTGCTGAGCTCGGCGTCGAATTAAAGTGGATGGTGTTTGAGCGACATCATCACGTACAGCTGCGACATTTTCCGTTGATCGACTTGGTCGAAGGCGCGTTGTTGTCTTTACATCGCTAACAGAGCCGCTTTTGGCAAATTTATCCATTAATCTCTTTACAGTTGACTCTTTTGGAGCATTATTGTGACCCAAGATTGATCGCAATTTGCGAACTGTAGCCGCAAAACTTTCACCATTTTGGTAAAACAATTTCACAATGAGAATCCGTTGTTCATTCGTGTAGCGCTCTATTTTTACTAACCTCGTACCTTCTACTAGCAAACAATAACAATTTTTCAAATGTCAAACAATGACACTACGAATGGCACCAAATTTAAATCTTGCGTTCTTGTTTGGACACTCTTTATAAATTAAATATAGATTAAGTCCCAAAATTCTACCTTGAGGAACTCCGGCTTCAATTGGCTGAGGTGAACTTAAGAAATTTCCTTCTTTAGGAATACATTTTCTTTAAGAATATTAAGTTTTCTAATAGTTTATGTGTTTTTACAGGCAAATTTGGTTTTAATTTACATATTAAGCATGCCGTACCTAATCGAAGGCTTGAGAAACGCCAATAAAAAGAGTGGTCTTAGTAGTCATTTGTAACTATTTGCCATAATGCAAACTTTAAATCTTTGAAATGTCGAAACGTTGACATATGGCGATTCAAAATCATTTCAATTCTCCTGTACGTTAGTCTTTCAAAGCTTCCGTAACGAGGTGCAGATTTTAATTCAGTCTTTTCATTTAATTTGCTCATTTATTCACACTTCATTTGTTGAAACAAAACGACAGCAGTACGCGCCGAATGACAAACAATTTCCGTTCGAATATTTAAGCCATTTTAATTTTTCAAAAAAAAAAAAAACACCAACCAACCTACAATAAAAACTCTAAACAAAAAGAGTGCGTTTGGCACGCGACATACATATATTTCTGAATTCTGAATTCTAGAACCCAAAAAAAAAAACACAAAAAAATAAATGAATGTGCATACATTAAGCAAGAGATCAAATCCACAAGATCTCCTTAGAATTCTGGTTATAACGTATGCATCATAATAAACAAACTCATCTGTTTGGCTCGCTTGTCCACACAATAGATGGCAGCCAAAAATGAATAGCTTTCTGTGCCCTCTCAGATCTTTCCTAGAAAATCGTATCGAATTTGAAGAATTCCTTTGGAAACAAAAAAGTAAGAAAAATGCCGTTTTGGCTGAACCTCAAATGAAACGTGTAGAAGATATTTTCTCATGATTAAACCATTGACACCACCTAACAAAATGGGCCTCAGTAGACAAACAGTAGCTCATTACACTAAAAAGGGGATTAGAAAGGAGATTTTTGTGAAAAAGACCCGTAAAATTACTTGACTTTGTCTACAGATTTACTTAAGATTAAGGCAAAGTCTTGTGTTGTGATAATTAAGGGCTCATTCATTAACAAAGGAGGCGTGAGGTGAGTCCTTCTGGCTGTGTAATGGTCACAATCTATTGTTGTGCCTGATTTTGGCAAAAACAACAGGATTGCACAAACTCACAAATTCAAATAGTTCACATCCTAATTACAAAATCCCTTTGCTGATTGCATACTGGAGAACCTCAACAAAATATTTTGCACAATCACTTTATGAGTTGACGAATTGATCTCCAGCTGTGCTGGTTGGGAAACGTGTAGAGATTTGTGTGATCGCCTTAATCTGGTTCTGGCAATAATTTTACCTTCCTCGGCTTCTGGAGCAATAACAATAACGGCTCTTGAAAACAACATCAAGCAATTACCTTTATATGTTATAAGAAAATATCTTAAAATTGTTTATTCTTATCTCGTCTTTTGACTCTGCTTGAAAATTATGCAAATAAGATTTCGTCGCCGAGTGAAATCCTTTTTTTTCGCGAGCCTTTCGAAAAGTAAGACCAGTAGCAATTTTGGTTTTGCTGATATCAACAGTTGTTAGGGGCAATTCCCTTTTGCATCATTCTTGTTTTAATTAAATCTCTACCATGGCCAGCATCCATAGCCGCAACCATATTCACAAATCGCAAATCAATTCATCCTTGTGAATTTTGGCGCCAAAGTTCAAATGAGACACCGGAAATGCTACAAACTTACGAGAGGACAAACGAAAAAAAAGGTGTCTTGGCCACATTTGGAATGGAAATCAGTTGAGGTGCCTCATTTCAAATGAGATTTGAATATGTGTGTGATGATGCAGGGACGGAGAACCCATAAGGAGGAGGGTAAGATGAAGCCGTGTTGTAGGCAGTACAAAAAATTGCGGCCTATAGAAGGTGGCCAGATTGTTTTAACATACAAAGTGGTGAAATATTGTAGTTTGGCAATATTACGGCAATATTACAATTTTAAAATCTTCATCTGTTGAAATTTTGAAGAACTTAAATATTGAAGAAGATCACTGGATTCTGTCTTCCTGAACTCAACATCAGCCCTGAATTTCGCGCAGATCTCTTAACGAGATGGCTCAACATTCACCTTATGTGGGTGCCGGGCCACAGAGATATACCAGAGAACTGCAGAGCGGACGAGCTGGCAAGACTGTAAGGACAACCTTACAGACTCCAGCCGAGTTGAAGTCCGTGGGCATGCCTCTAGCCACTTGCAAGCTTCTACTGCGAGATAGAGCATATTTACATATAGTACCAAATGGTAGGTGGGCGTCTGCCCTAGGTTGTAATCAATCCAGACAGATGTAGCGTCGCCTAGATCTGAAGCGTTCACACAAACTGCTGTCGGTATCAAGACCCGGGTCTTAATAGCGGCCACACAAACTGCTGTCGGTATCAAGACCCTGGTCTTAATAGCGGGTCTTAATAGCGACAGCAGTTTGTGTGAACGCTTCAGATCTAGGCGAGGCTACATCTGTCTGGATTGATTACAACCTAGGGAAGACGCCCACCTACCATTTGGTACTAAATATGCTCTATCTCGCAGTATAAGCTTGCAAGTGGCTAGAGGCATGCCCACGGACTTTAACTCGGCTGGAGTCTGTAAGGTTGTCCTTACAGTCTTGCCAGCTCATCTGCTCTGCAGTTCTTTGGTATGTCTCTGTAGCCTGTAGAGGAGGATGAGGAGTCCATAGAACATCTTGTCTGCGATTGCCCCGCCATGGCGAACAGGTGGGAATCAACACTGAGCTCTTATTTCTTTAGGGATCTGGGAGATCTGGACGACATAGATGTTGTTCGATTTAAGAGCTTCTTGAGGCGCTCAGGATGGTTCAACGGAAGAAAGTAGGGACATCCTTATCTCTAATTTCCATTATATCACAATGGACTACACAGCCTAAGTGAGTCTGTCTATTCAGACTGCCACACTGACCTAACCTAACCTAAACATTGAAGTACTAAAATTAAGAAGATTTTGGATTGTGGAAAATTCGTGAGATATATAACAATGTTGGGTATTGAACTAACAAAATCGAGAGGACTGTGGAAAATTCGTGGACCAAATGTATACCAATGTTGGATCTTGATGTTTTAAAATTGAGAAAAATGCGGAAAACTCGTGAAGCAGATCTATACCAATGTTGAGGTTAGCGGAATAATAGCACTGATTTGAGAAATTTAGTCGGAATGCACAACCTTATGGAATACACAGATTTTGTGAGCCAGAATTTGAATCAGATTTCCAAAATTTTTCCATCGCCCCATATTTTTGAAAAATTTGCAGTTGGAGTTGTAAAAAATGGGCTATTTTGGAATTTGTTTATGTTGGCGCAACTACATTCCCCAAATTGAGATATAAAATTCCACGTAATTCTAGGCTAATTGTTGATTACTTGCTACGGTTCTCAGGGGTCTCTCCGGTACTACAATTTCTAATTGAACTTAAGAACTTTCTCAAATAATATTGAAATATGGTTGACAGGAACAAAGAGTTTCCGTTTAATAATCAGAGAAACACAACTAAAAATTAGTATTTTTGTTTAAAATTTAAAATGGAGAAAACATCATCAACAAATGCAAAAATTCCATTTAGAAAGGGAAATGATCAATCAAAGAACATAATTTTTGTTTTATATCGAGGAAATACAAATTGAAATTGTAAAATTCCATTTGATATTGAGAAAAAATAACCAATATTGAGTTTTTATGTTTAATTTATATTTTCTTTAATTTTTTCTTTCTTTTTCAATTGGTAAACCTCAACTGAAATTGCAAATTTTTTAGAAGAAAGTAAAAAAAGTATAAATTAATTTCTGAACTTATAAATTATACGTGATACAGCAGCAGTTATTAAGCAGGAAGATATCAATTTCATTTATTCTTGTCCCATTTTTTTATTATTCATTATTCTTTTCTCACTGCCGAATATAATATCTTAGCTTTAATTATTCCCAAAACTAGCCAACCCAACAAAGAAGATACAAAAAAGTTGGAAAACATTTTCTTTATCTTTCAACATTATCTGCTGTTACCTCGATACACTTTTTCCAGCGATGTTCAATAGCTCCTACACCCTGTTTATAGTAAGAACTGTCAAATTCCATCAACCGCAGACTCCACCTCTTCATTGTTGTCAAATCTTTTACCACAAAATGATTTTTTTTAAATTTAGAAGTAGAAAATAGTCCGAGGGAGCTAAATCTGGCGAATAAGATGCGTGATGAAGCAATTCGAAATTTAATTCTTTAATTTTGGCCATCGCAATAGTGGATGTGTGAACTGGAGCATAGTCTAGATGAAGCAACACTTTCCTTTTCCGCCAAATACGGCCTTTTTTCATAATTTTATTACCTAAATGATGCCATAAATTAGCATAATATTCGCCCGTTGATGATTCTTCCTCTCTGAAGGTAATTAATAAAACCAATCTCATGGGCATCCCACAAAACAGGCGTCATGACTTTGCCTGCAGATGGAACCGTCTTCGCCTTCTCTGGACACGTTTCCCTCATTTCGATCCACTGCTTTGACCGTCTTTTTGTCACAGGTGTGACATGGGTGAACCCATGTGTTATACATGGTTATAAACCGACGTAAAAATTTGGCTTTATTGCCAAACTCTCTACTGAAACATCTTCATGACGCAGTATTTTATTCGTTGAAAGCAAGCGCGGCATCCATCTTGCGCACAGCCTTCTCATCTTCAAATTTTCGGTCAATATACGAAGTACAGCATGTTTTGAAATGTCTATCGCTTCAGCTAGCTGACCCACTTTCAGTCGACGATCATCCAAAATCATTTTGTGGATTTTCTTAAACGTGTCCGGCATGGAGACCTCAATTGGTCATGTACTACGGTGTTCGTCTTGGCAGCTCGTACGGCCTAGTATAAACTCTGCTACCCAATATTTTGCAGTCATAAACGAAGGAACAGACTCCTCAGAGAAGAGCAGAACATTGCTCGGATTTAACATTGGTTAGACTGAGATCTTTCAAAGGGAAATATTGATTTACATAATGGTGGCAAATTTTTTTTTGATGTTTACAAACCCCCCGAAATCGTTTACTTTTGATGGCTCACATAAAAATACTAAACAAAGTGACGACTTGAAACTTAAAACGTATGGTTTATAAAGTTGCCACCAAATTAATTTTCCTTAACCCACTCCATCTATGCGTCATATCAGCTAAATATGGAACGGCCCTTGTAGTTTCTCAATATAAAGTAGAAATTCTGATTTTTAATTGGTGAAACTTCTCATTTTTAAGTGATATTTTCCCAAAATTATAAAAAAGCTTACTTCCGTTTAATATTTCCTCAATAGTAAATGTAAATTCTTACTAGTAATTATTTTATTCTCAATATTAGATAACAGTTCTAAATTTCAATTAAACTTTTATAATTTTCGATTCGAAATGGTTTATATATTAAATATCTGAGTGTAAGGGATCATAAAAGTGCTATTAGTTGTTCACTTTACAGGGTAGAACATGACGAAAATTCTTCTTCTTCGAAAATTCTTAGAAAGTAAAGCTGATTTCTTATAAACGACAAGGATTACCCATTGCCTTTATATTTGAATACAGCCTTAGATATAAGGATAAGGATTGCCTATTGCCTTTATACAGGGTGGGCCATAAGGGTGTTGCCGATTTAAATATTCAATTAAAAAAACTACGAAACACAAAAAAATACCTATATATTTGTATTTTTAAAAAGTAGAAGCATGGGAATTTTTAAGACTTAAAAATAATGTTGTCCAAATGGCTTCCCTCGGCTGCTTGACACTCTTGGAACCGAAGTCGCAAATTTTGGAAAACTCGTTGAAAAGTTGTTCTCGGTATTTTGTTACTTTCCTGAATAATGTTCCTCTTTAACTGCTCTAAATTGGTCTGATTATTCTCGTAGACTACCGATTTGAGGTAGCCCCATAGAAAATAATCGCATGGAGAGAGATCGGGGCTACGTGGGGGCCATTCAATATCCCACCTTTTCGAAATGAGTTTCCCAGGAAAAACATTTTTCAGCAGCTCTATGGATACCCTAGCCGTATGACATGTGGTCCATCCTGTTGAAACCACATCCTGGAGGTATTGCCTTGAAGTTCTTGCAAAGCTGGCACCAAAAAGTCTGCTAGCATGTTGCAATAATTGTTCGCTCTAACCGTCATCGCATGCCTGCTTTCGTCCTCAAAAAAGTATGGTCCAATAATACCGGTTGACGTTATCACAGCCCACACGACAAGCTTAGGGCTGTGAAGTGGACGTTCATGCAAGCTTCGGGGATTAGTCTCGGACCAGAACCAACAATTTTGCCTGTTCACATGGCCATTAAGGTGAAAATTGGCCTCATCACTAAAAATCACGTTGTTGAAATTGTTGAACCGCTCTAGCATCAAATTGACAAAGTTAAGTCGGTTTTAATTCTTGGACTATCTGAATCTTATAAGCCTTCAAATGCAAATCACGTTTCAAAATTCGTCGTAAAGTTGTTCTTTTGACATCCAAAGACTGACTTCTCTTACGTGTTGACTGTTGCGGATTTCGCTGAACTGAAACACGAACACGCTCCACAATGTCGGCTGATCTTGCAGGAACTGGGCGACCACGAACCGTAATTGGTACTGTTGAGCCGGTTGTTTCGAACATTCTGATCCATTTTCGTATCACATTGGCGCTTGGAACTTCACTTAAATCGTGTAAACCGTGTTCATGCCGATGCAAACGTCGTGCAGTAATCACTGATTTATTGTTTTCGTAATACGCTCGGACACAAAATGCATGCTACACTCCCGTGTACGGCTCCATTACGACTCAATTTCCAGGAAGCGGCGCTGCGAACAACATATCTCCCCGCCACCCCGCGCCGCGCGTTGCCGAGAAATTGAAGAATTAAATCGCCAACACTCATATGGCCCACCCTGTATTTGCATACAGTCTTAGAGATGATCTCCATGTCAACTTTAGTAAGAACACAATGGAAGAGTTAATACTCCTTATTTAATACCTCGTAAACGAAGGGAACTTTCGAATATAGAACACCACTTTAGTGGTCATCAAATTAAAATAAATGGTAAGTAGGTAGAGTTTCATGATACCACCTACCTAATACGTCCTCATGGAAGTAAAAGAATTTTCAAAAAACCCAAAATTTCTGGAAAATATGACTAATTAGATATTTTTTTTTAATATTTTTCTAATGAGTAAAGATAAAATTATCTGAGTGAATTAAGAAAACAAAATTATTTGAATTATTTAACGCAGCATGATTGCTGCTGTATTATTTAAATACACTAAACGATGACTCGACAAACTTTAAGAAGACTGCAGTAACATATAGAAGTATTCAGCAAATTATGGTTCTATCCTGAGCAACCAATTCATCATACGTCACTAATTCTCCTTTGTGATGTGAGCGCTATATGCTGCCACCTTGTTCAAGACCTGGCATCAGCTGACATTTGATACATATCACTTAGGACTTGGATGAATTGTCTAATGCAGGGATTACCAACAATATTTTTCCAAGGACCCCCTCATACATTCGATATAATGCCAAGGAAAAGCTAGAAAAGTTAGAAATGTTCTAGATGCCTACTACCCCCACCCCACCGCACCACCGCACCAATAAATTTTTTGTTAGACTTTGTCTTTATTGTTATTATTCTATTTTTGATCATTACACAAGTTTTTTTTTATCAGAATTTTATATATGTATGTCCATCAGTACACAGTTCGTTTTCATTTTCCATTCTTAATGAGATGAGTTGAATCTGTACTTTGAGTCCAACATTTCTGAAATGTTTGGTTCCAATCTTGACACTTTCACTCTGAAATCCGACCGCATGTCAAGCCGATTCCTGTACTTGTTTTTCATGAAACACATGGAGGAAAATGCTTGTTCACATAGATAGGTAGTTGCAAATGGAAGGATATGTTTCATTGCCTTATCTCCAAGTTCTTTGTAATCCTTGCGTGCTGTAGCCCAGAAGTCTGCAATTTTCTCAGCATTAAAAATTTTCTTCATTGTGCCACAACTAGACAGATCCACAAGCTGATCTTGTTTTTTCCTCTTTGAGGCCTTGGATTTTTTCTATTTCTTGACAAGTAAAGGGATTTCGAATCTAACTATCGCCAGAGTCAGGTTCAGGGAAATACTCCCTAAAAGTGGTGGCTAGGCTGTGAAGATGCTCGGCTGCGTTGCTTCTTATCTGTTCAGGCAAACTCTCCTCTGAAGACTCCAGGAATTGTTTCAAAGTAGGGAAGTTAGTGAAAGACTTCTTTTCAATCCGTGCCGCCCAGATTTGACACTTTTTGACCATAGCACTAATCTTGTCTTCAACTTTGAACATGTCTACATTGTTCCCTTGCAAACTTAAGTTTAACACATTTAAGTGTTCAAACACATCAGCTAAGTAGGCAGTTGAGTAAAGCCAAGAAAAGTCAGTGAGACAGTCTGCGTACTTGGTGTTAAGAAGGAAAACACGAACCTCATCTCTAAGTTCAAAAAATCTTGTCAACATTTATAGTAAAAGTGTTTTTTACGGGCTAGTTTTTTGTAATGTCTAACCTAATGATATTTTGCGGACCCCTCTGGCATGGCTTTCGGATCCCTAGGGGTCTGCGGACCACCTGCTGGGAACCATTGGTCTAATGATGGTCATCGGGCCGATTTTCAGCTATTTTTTCTATATCCAAGTCTTGTAATTATGTTACGCCATACGCCATTTTCTTCACTATACTTTGGTGTATCCAATTATTTACGCTTGTCCCTTCTTCAATAGTTTTTTCAATTTCTTCTCTCTTAAGATGATCGACATAGTTTATTGAAATAGGATGTAATGGAGGTCCAGTTACATTGCGTCTACTGTCTTTGTAAACTTACCTAAAAAACCTGCAGCAATCAGGCAGACGTGAGATTATAGGCACAGTTGCCATCATCCGCATTTCTATGCCACCCTCAAGTCAACACCACATGCGATGCAATTTTCATAAATTCATCTTTCCCTTCACAACGTTTTTGCTTAATCATTTTCCAAATATGCCTATGGTCACCCTAATGGACGAAGGGATCCCGCGATTGTCATTGATACGTTCATTCAAATGCAATTCGGTGGCGATTCATTAACATAAATTTGCTTTTTAAAGAAACGCCAAAACAGGCATAAAAACCGACAAGATGATGATAAAGTAAGATCACTGTTGGAGCTTTTTTTTTTGCCAAAGTGTTGCAACAACAGCTAATGTGGTCGTTGATGCGGCGGCTGTGGCTTCTGTGTCAGTACAACGACAACCTGGTGAAGGAATCATTTTAAAAGGTCACTTAAGCTACAACGTCATCTCAACAGCAGACATAGCAACATGTGCGGCATGAAAGTGATTTCGGTGATTGTTGCTGCAACAATTTAGCGTATAATGATGTTGTTGCCATAGTTTCAACTCCAATCGTCTCCCCCAAAAATGTTGTTTGTTTTTTTACCCTCCCCCCCCACTGTCTATTCGTGCGAGGAAATCAGAAATTGTTTTGCTTCATTCCCGGATAATGCGGAGTTTGGGCTGTAGTCCAGCGAGGCGAAGGAGTAAAGCGACTGTCACTGGTGGCATGTTTACTAAATTGACTCAGATTGTACACCTTCATGTACCACTTTACGGGTGGTTTTACGTTTCTTTTCGCTTTTTTTTTTGCTGTACTCCGTTCATGTTGTTGTTGTTGTCGGGACACTGTTGGTGTCGCTTCTTAAGGTCTTGTTAAATGTTTGGACAAAGGCGTGCAACAAGTTAATTAAGACTCATTTGCATGTTGCCACCAAAGAAAATCACAAACAAAAGAACAGGGAAAACTGAAACTGTGACAAACTCGCAAATAGTGTTACATACATATATGTTTGCAGCACAACTACAAAATTTAAGTCACTTTTCAGTTCCTGAGGGTAAAATCCAAATATTTCGCTCTACAAAATTCTTTTGGAGAGTTCAAACTATAAACCCAGCAAAAAAACTGTAATGAACTTAGAATCGATAAATAATTTATCTGCTTATAAATGCACATTCAATGAAATTTTTAACATTCATTCTTTGTTATCAAAAGACAAAAAAGTTGGAGAAGAGTTTTCACATATTTTCGTGAGCATATTTAGGCGAAGAAATATGAAATTATTTGCATTTACCTTTTCGTTATCAAATTGGTAAAGAAAAAAGGAGCAAAAAAAGTGCAAAAAGAAGAAGAAAAAGTGCAAAAGAAAGCTTCGCAATTTAACGCGATGACTTAAAAAGTGCTTCCAAATTGGGCATTTGGCATGCTAAAATTGTATCAGTAGTAAGCTTTTACAAACTCCTTCATTTAGCACTTGGAATTTATTGGAAATGACCAATTTAGGCGTAATATTTGGTAATAATTTAGATACCACTCCATTACTTAAGTGACTCTTTGGTAAGCTGAAGAGTAAGCAGTTCTCGTCTGTTATGGAAGCAACAAAAAGCATCACTAGTTGCAATCTTCTGCAGCAAAACTTTTGGGCTACTTTATAATGGAATAAATATAGAGTTATCCATTTAGTGGTTTTAAAACCGCCTGGTCTGGTAAGGCTATCAACTGTTAAATACCTGTCATCTGAAGCGTTATTTATTTAGTAAACGGTTTGTAATTTACGAATATGGATCTTTTAACAACCGGAGAACGCGTGAAACCAGTTAAAACCTACTACAAAAGTAGTGATTCAAACTTGGCCACTTTTCATGCATTATGGGGAAGGAATTGGCAAGATTATAAAGAAATTTGAAGAGACTGGAAACGTTACAGATGTAGTCAGGCTTGTGCTCGTTGAATGCACGCACTGCCCAAAATATCGCTTCTGTTAGTGACAATGTGGCGGATAATCCAAATTTGTCGATTCCACGGCGTTCTCAGTAAGTGGGCTTATCTTACTGCTCATTACGGTGTATTTTGCATTTGGTTTTGCACCTTTATCCATTTAGAGTCCAACTCACGCAACAATTAAAGCCGATTGGCCATTCACAACGCCGTAGATATGCCAATTGGTTGATATAGCAACAGGCTTTCATCGCTGATTTTTCGAACAAAATTTTCTTCAGCGTTGAATTTCATTTTTCAAGCAGAACTGTCGCATATGGAGCTCGGATAACCCAGAAGTGTGATTGTGGAAAAGCTATTGCATCGTGAAAAAGTGACTGTCTGGTGCGCATTATGGTCTAAAGGTGTCATTGGGCCGTATTTTTGTTTCGAAAATTACGCTGGAGGAACTGCTATTCAATTCAAAGCGCTATGGCCGTATAATAACCGACTTTTTCGGCCTGCAATTGAAAGACGATGTGCTGGACGATATGTGGTTTCAACAAGACGATGCCACGGGCCTCACAACACGATCAATGTTGGCTGAGAGAGAAGTTGTTGGTTGTATGAGAAGTTTCCAGAAAGCGTAAATTCACATCTTGGCGACGTCAATTGGCAACCAAGATCATGCGATTTGACGCCGTTAGACTATTTTTTACAGGACTATGGCAAAGATCGTGCTTACGCGGATAATCCCCAAACGTTGGAGCATTTGAAAACCTACAATCGTCAAGTTATCGAAAAGATACCGCCCGTTACATGCGAAAAAGCGATCACAATCTACCTCAAAAGAATCCATTGCTGCAATCAATCCGGAGGCAGTCATCTAAATGACATTGTATTTCTTACATAATGGTCAAGTCTAAGCATTATAATGAAATAAAGGTTTTATCGAAATCCTGACTTTATGTGTGTTTTATTTAACTTTACTTTACCTTAACCCAACGTCCTTTTGAGTTGATACAAAAGTGCGCAGAGTAGCAGAAGTGGCGAGATAAATAACTAGTTTTTAATGAACAAAATGCCGTGAATTAAAGCACGATAGAATAAGTAAAATTATAACTTAATTATTAAAACTTTTAGTTATTATAATTTTCTTATAACTTTTTTCCGCTTAAAAATAATAAAGAAACCACAAATTTTTCGCTAATCAGCCAAATTGTAAATTTTACACGTTTTTCGTTAGTTTAACAATATTCGTAGATGGCAAAACTTTCATTAAATAATTAACACTTCAGATGATAGCTATACAACAGCTGGCAGCCTTGCCAGACTGGCGGTTTTGAAACCAGTAAATGGATAATGTACTTATATATACATATATATATTCACTATATTCACTAGATAGAAATTTTTGTACAGAAAATTTTGTACAGCTATAACTGTCCCAAAACTGGATATATTTGAATATACAAAACGATGTTTAGAGGTTTATAACTCCAAATATTTCATATCAATACCTTGTATATACATATATATAATATAAAAATGACAATGCAACACAAAGGATAAACAGGGTCCTCGTCGGGAGATTTTTTTTTTTTTTGGTTAAATGAAAAAGAATGGATCTTATATTGTTTTATATGTTTTATTTAATATATGTATATATATATATATATATTTTTATATAATGATATATGTTTTTTTTTATGTATGGAATACAATACCAGATAAATGTCTGTCCTTTTGAGCGTATTTTTCATTACATTCTCACACATTTTACGCGCTATTTAATTTTATCACTAATATTTAGTTTGACTGCCTCAAGTGTTTCTGATTTGTCCGGGGCAGTCAAATCAGGCGATCGTGGAGGCCAATCAACATCAGCATTTCTTGAAATAACTTGTTGAGGAAAGAGGTCTCGCAGTAATTCCATTGTAATCCCGCCTGTATGCGATGTGGCACCGTCTTGTTGATGCCACATGTTAATCAAGCCCAAAGCATGCAGTTGTGGCGCTAAAAAGTATACAATCATATCACGACATCGCTCCCCATTGACAGTTACCATTACGCCGTTCTCAGTTTCAAAGAAGTAAAGTCCAATGATTCCTTCTGAGCAAATTGCACACCAGACTGTCACTTTTAATGGATGCAAAGGCGACTGATGAATAATTTGAGGGTTTCCTATTGCCCAAAACCGACTATTCTGTTTATTCACATATCCATTCAAATAAAAATGTGCCTCTTCACTCATTATGAGTGATGATTTTTTCATGAAAATCGGGGTTGTCATGGGCGAGCTGTAACATCCTGTTGGGATGTGTACGGCGGCGTAAATGGTCTTGTGGAAGAAGCTCTTGTGTAAACTAAATCTTAAATGGAAACAAATGCAAATCCTTGTGCGAAATTGTGGCCAAAGTTGTTCTTTGAAGACCAAGCTTCTGAGCATGGCGTCGAATTGACGTTGATGGATTGTTTTGAATACTTTCTTGATCAGGAGTAATGTTTTCAGTCGATCTTGCAGTATGTTGTGGTCCATGCTTGGCCCTATCAGCTATAGACAATCTTTCTTCGAAATCATTCACTACACGATAAATAGTGCGTTTTGTTGGCAGGTTGTTTCTCCCAAAAATTTCACGTAACTTTCCCATCGTCACAGTAACCGATGATTGATTTTGATAAAATGTTTTAACGATTAAAACACGTTGATTTATCGAATATTTTTTTCATAATAAATTTGCCACGTCTCTACTTCATGACTGCCAAATATGAACTGTCTAGACTAATGTTTACCAAAATGGCATCCTTCCCGACCGACACCCTGTGGAATAAGGCCTAAATATTCTATACTGATTTGCTAGGTCGGTTGTCGTGTAGCAAACACATACTCGGCATAATGCAAGATCATAGGTGGAAATTGATTGTATCTTCACACGGGGCCATAACGATTGTGGGGTTCATTAATTTGCCTTCAGTAAGAAATCATCTTACAAAGCCCCTTAAACTCTTGGAATCAATGTTTGATTCCCTATATTTAGTTATACAAAAGTTCAATTTGTTCCATTTTGATTACAGTTTCAAAAGGTCTTATGTTTTATTTAACTGACAATGTAAATTTAAGTTCTACTTTCCATTAGTACTAACTAGTAATATTTTTCAAAACCCTATAATATCAGTGCCATACAGATTAGAATGCTGCACAAATTGCCATTAATTCGTTGCACTTGAATGCCTCTGAGATAACTGCGAGACAAATTAATGTGGTTAGAATGCAATTGAAACACCTGTTCAAAAATGAAATCACTCTAGATCAAACTGAATGAAGTGCTGAAACAAAAACAAAACAAAATGACACAAGTACAAAAACTAGAGCATTTAAATGTCACAGATTCATTGTTGCAACAATGAGTATATCAAGACAAGCAATCTTTTGTTTCTTGAGATCTTCGCTCATTAAAAAAACTAGCTCACCGCAACTCAAAAAGACATATGTAACATTTTCACGCTTTTAACCAAAAGTAAACGCCCAGAAATTACCACTCACCAAACAAACTGAAGGAACATAAAAACACAAAACAAATAAATATTGTCTCTAATAGCACCAAAAAACATACCTGACATATGGCCACAATTAGCAATAATTTGCTATAGTAAAGAGGAGATTGAGCCAATCAACCCCTAACTATGATGAAATCTTCCATTACCAAAAAGGTCACATATTGGCTAGATTAGGGGTAACAATTCTCTGTCATATATAGTGATGAAAAAAAAGTTGCAGACAGTTTTCTTTTTTGTTGTGTAATGTTTGGGCTGCAATAAATTCAATCAATCATAAAATAGAAATATTAACGATACCCAAATGTGACAACAGCAAGGACAACACATGTGGACGTATGTATGCATGCATGCCCTATAGGGAACGGGAGAGAAATGAACGGAAGGTAGAAAACTACGTTGCTAAGGCGTATCCTGTAGGATTAGTATGGCCGCATTGTCTGCTGGCACGACGTGTGATCGATGGAAAAGATTTACTTAAATTGTCATTTGCGTTTTATTAACAGTTTTCTCATTTGAAAGAAATTGTAGGAGCTACTGTTTTAACGAATTTTTGAGGAAATGTGGAATTATGTGTGTTGCTGTGCAAAAAATGAGCAAATCGTATGCTGATGGCTTTGTCAAACAATATCGAGATTTTAAAGGCATAGTGGAAGAACGGCTCGAATCAGCATTTCCAAATCATGTGCTTACAAAACTGGTGGTGACTCTGTCGATCTATATCGAGATCTTCAAACACATAATCAAAAGGTGGCTGCAATCATCATTTCCAAATTATGAAGCTGAGGAAAATAATAGGAAATCATGTGCTTACAAAGCTGGTGACTCTGTCGATCTATATCGAGA
>JAHXMU010000328.1:345004-415653 GCA_019455685.1 Philornis downsi
GCTTACAAAGCTGGTGACTCTGTCGATCTATATCGAGATTTTAAAGATATAGTGGAAGGACGGCTGAAATCAGCATTTCCAAACTATGATGCTGATCAAAATATCAGCAAATCATGTGCTTACAAAACTGATGGTTTTGTATGGTGATGGCTACAACGAGATCTTTAAAGATACAATCAAGGGACGACTGCAATCATCATTTCCAAATTATGAAGCAGAGCAAAATATTTGCAAATCATGTGGTTACAAAGCTGGTGACTCTGTGCATCTTTACGCAGATTTTAAAAACGTAATCAAGGAACGGCTGCAATCATCCTTTCCCTAATCATGATACTGTCGCTTCAGCCATAGCTTTTCGTTCATACTGTTCATAGTGTTTGCGATAAATTTTAAAATATCATAATTCTTTGTTAATTAGTTTAATATATACTTACTTCAAATATATAGGGTGATTTTGTAATTGTAGTTTTTTTTTAAATCGAATAAAACACTCAAATATGCATCATATATTAAAATTTTTTATTGGAATTGATAAATTGGTCTTTGCCATTTCATTTTTAAAGATAATTTCATGTAAATGTTGTCCGCGGCTCCGTCTCTAAATGTCTATTCGAAAGGTCCAATTTTTCGTCACATTTTTCGAGCATTACGGCCTGTATTCCATGAATAACATGGACTAACGACTTGACATAACCCCACACGAAATAATCAAGAGGCGTTAAATCACAAGATCTTGGGGGCCAACTCACAGGGCCAAATCGAGAGATAAGCCGCTCATCAAATTCAACGCTCAACATATCCATTGTTTCACGAGAAGTGTGGCATGTTGCACCGTCCTGATGAAACCACATGTCAACCAAGTTCAACTCAGCCAATTGGAGCAAAACAAAAAAATTGCATATTATGGCTCGATATCATTCGCTGTTGACGGTAACGTTTCTTCCACGGTCGTCTTTGAAGAAAAATGGACCGATGATGCCACCAGTCCATAAACCACACCAGACTGTGGTTTTTTCGGGATGCATCGGTAATTCATGTATGTCATGTGGGTGTTCATCACTCCAGATGCGACAGCTTTGCTTGTTTACGTATCCGTTCAGCAAGAAATGAGCCTCACCGCTGAACACAGCGGATTTTCATTGAGCTTTCCTGAGGCCCATTCACCAAATATTAGACGTTGTAGTAGGTCATTCGTCATTCCATGATGAAATGGCAGAGTATACCGTACACTTTTCACTATGACAGATGACGTTTGGACAACATTACCAACCAGTGCTGCCAACCTAAGAAACTTAAATTTTAAAAAATCACCCTATATTTGCAGCAAATCTACATAAATACATGGTGGCGCATCAATTGCAATGAGAAGTTTAAATAACTTTTTTTTAATGAATGTTTTTCACTTATTTATTTTACTTTTTATTGTATAGAAAATTCACTTTTATTTTATAAAAATAGTTGATTTTTAAGATGATAGACCGTAAATGATCTGCATGCTCATTTACGAAAATTATTCATCGGGACCTGAATGGTTGAAGTCGGGATCGTCTTAATTATTATTTTAATGAACTGCTTCAAAGCAATCATTTCCTTGGTTTCGTTTCATACACATCTTGCTTGAGATAACCCCATAAAAAAAGTCTGATACAGTCAGGTCAAGTGACCTTGAGGGCCATCGGAAATGTGTGCAGTTGTTCCATCTTGCTGGAACTAAATGCTGTTGAAATGGATACGTCTGCGGTGCAGTTTTAGGTAAAAAAAACTCTTTCAACATATGTATTTAAATAACGACCCCCTTTGACAGTTGACAGTTGGCAGAAGCGCGATTTGAGGGCCACCCTATATAATCGCACAAATTTTTCTAGAATAGCATAACAGCAAGCAATTTCTTAGACTTTTTCATTTCTCATCAAATCGGAAAAAATATTTGAATTTCTAGGGATCTCGGGAAATATTTAGATATTATACAGAAATTGCAAATTTTTAACACCAAATTTCAAGAAAAATCATATGAATGAAATGAATTTTAATTTTACAATAGAACTGTAAACCAAAAAATGCCATAATTTTTTAAATAACTTAAGATATAATACTTTCTCAAGGCTTTCGCTTTTATTTGAATAAGTTTTTATCGTGTGATAATTTTTATAGGGTTATCCAATTAATGATTTCAAAACCGCCGGTTTTGGCAAAGCTGTTAAATACCTATTATTTGAAGTGTTATTTATTTAGTGAAATGTTTGACATTTACGAATATAGATTAAAATACGTTTAAAATTTACTACAAAAGTGGTGATCCAAACGTGGGCTTTCAATCGAACGAAAGTTTCTTTAGCGATGAAGCTCATTTCGCACTCGAAGGTTACGTTAACAAGCAACATTATTGCATATGAGGTTCGAAGAACCTAAAAGTGATTGTTGAAAAGTCATTGTATCGGAAAAAAGTAACCGTTTGGTGCGCATTTTGGTCCGGAAGTTATAATGGGCAGTATTTTTTCGCAAATGAAGCTGGAGGAATCTCAAAAAGATCCACTGCTGTAACCAATCAGTAGAGGTTATTTAAGTGGCATTGTTTTCGTACACAATGATGGGTTTCAAACATTATGATGAAATAAAAGTTTCATCGAAATCATAGCTTTATGTGACTTTTATTTAACTTTACTTTCGAAAGAAAGAATGGTATAACCCTATAAATTCTTTTAACCAACAGATCAATTCAATTGTTCCAAATATAATTAAAACGAAATAAAACGAATTGTGTTAACAATGTCCGACTATTTCCAAAAGATATTGTTATCGCCACTGTCGTTTACTTGTTTCATAAATTTGTTCATTTGTACCATACTAATTGATAAATTTCAAAGTGTTGTCTCTAACTGGCAATTAAAGTAGTGTCAAAAGATAGAAAAAACCCCAAGCGGGTCTAAGCGAATTCATTTTCTGCAGCCAATAGTTTTTTGGCACAGCTTTTATATTTTTGCTGTAACAAAGATCATATAAAGATCCCGTAATATATAAGTCCAAACCTTCAAATCATTGACTCTTGGTTTTCATACCAGAAATTTGTTATAAACGGTGTCCCAACAAGAACGCAAGATTTGAATTTGGCGCTGTTCGAAGTGTCATTGTTTGACATGTGAACAATTGTTATTGTTTGCTAGTAGAAGGTACGACATTAGTAAAAATGGAGCGCTACACGAATGAACAACGCATTTTCATTGTAAAATTGTTTTACCAAAATGGTGAAAGTTTTACGGCTACAGTTCGCAAATTGCAATCAATTTGGGGTCACAATAATCTTCCAAAAGAGTCAACTGTAAAGAGATTAATGGATAAATTTGACAAAACTGGGTCTGTTAGTGATGTAAAGACAACAACGTGCCTTCGCGTTGTCGCAGCTGTATGTGATGATGTCGCTCAAACTCCCTCCACCTCAATTCGACACCGACCTCAGCAAATTGGTGTCTCCAAATCCACTATGTAGCTAATTTTGACGAAAGATTTGCATCTTCAGGCATACAAAGTTCAATTGACTCAGGAACTGATGCTAGCTGATCATGGACAGCGAAGGGAGTTCGTTAATTGGCTATTGGAGAGACAACATGAAGATGAAGATGCTGATTTTGCCGATAAAATCATCTTCAGTGACGAGGCCCATTTCCATCTTGATGGCTTCGTCAATAGGCAGAATTGTCGCATTTGGGGGTGAGGAAAATCCTCGAGTGATTCACGAGAAGCAAATGCATCCTCAACGTATCACTGTGTGATGTGGATTTTGGGCTGGAGGAATCATTGGACCTTTTTTTATGGAAATGAGGCATGTCAAGCGCAGACAGTCAATGGTGTTCGGTATCGTGAAATGATAACCAGTTCTTTCGTGCCTAGAATTAAAGAAAAGAATGTGGAGGGCATGTCGTTTCAACCAGACGGCGCCACATGTCAGACAGCCAGAGAAACAATTCAATTGCTCAAATCTTGCGTTCTTGTTGGAACACCCTTTATAAGTCCGATTCTTTAAGCATTCCCAATAGCGAATTGATAAGTGATATATGCTTTGCCGTTACATCTTACATACATAATTATGAAGATGTGCTACTCCTTTCTAATTGTTCAAAAAAAATGTTGAGTTGATTGGTCACAATTCTCGTGACTGCATTTAGGTTCTCATGCCTCGCAATGACCTGACCTGAAACTCGACTACTGGTCCCAGAACTCAATGCTGGAGCAAGTAAACACTTCCCGGTACTCTTTTCACATTTCCTGCCAACTAGCAACTAATGGTGACCATTATAGGCGCTTATATTTTAATAATAATTTCCTTTTACGTCGGGGCAAAGCAAACAAACTTCTTCCTCATTACGATGACACAATGAGACAACCCACGAGCCAAATCAGCCACATCCATATTGCCGTTGCCCCCCACTACTACGTCTTCAGCCCAACACCTTCTCCTCCTTCGACTGATCAACAGATTTAGACGCAAATTTAAGCAGTTTTTTTTTCTTGTGTGACTACGATTTAGAGAACCTAAACGCAATTTTCCGCTGAACTACAATATGTGGATTGTTGTTGTTGTATTGCATGTCTATTTACAAAAGAAAATCACAGCATCCGCTTTGTACGATTTATGGACAATAGGAAACGACAACAACAACAGCAGCAACAACAACCAACAAGAAGAAAACAAAACAAACGGCAAACAAAATCATCATCTTTGAAGAAAATTTGAGTAGAAAAAGATATGAACGAATTGAAAAAAAGAACATCTTTTTCATACCTCTCATGCCTTTTCATATGGGCTCTTGGGCATTGGTGCCTCGTCATCACACTGCTCTCGAAGCTCCCAAGCCAAGTGATGGCAACAACAATAACATGGGACTTCCATTGTTGTGTCAACTTACATTGTGTCACTATTTGTCATGTGACAATGTTTGGATTGCAATAGTGACTCTCGGCTGGCTGATCGGATGGTGCAGTCCACTGCTGACTGGTTGCTGGTTGCCGATAGCATGCATATTTGGATGACTAGTCGTCGTTGGCTTCTTGGTGGATTTACTCCTCTCCTGTGATGCTCCAGTGACTTGAGCGAATGTTTCGACTTTGGGTCAGACATGGATTGGGTTTTGGGTTTTCTCTATTTGAATTGCATTGACTCAATTGAATGGGAATTAAATTCAAGTGAATTTGATGTAAACGTGCAACGTGCAACAACAACACTCCAGCAACAGCCACTAAAGCAACAAAGGCATCTGATGCTGAAACTGCTGCAGCAACCGCTGTCGCTACCTCTATGCCACGGCAACAACAGTAGTTTTACCCCGATGTCATGTACATAAGTGGGTCAAATACTACTTAAAAAAACATCAACTCACTCATGAAAATTGTGCATTCTGTTCTGCAGCAACAATAAATTGTCTAAGTGAAAGATGAGACGGAGGCGAACTAACTACAGCAACATGAAACGTTCTACTAGCTCTAAGAATTGCAAGTTGTAGCAACGGGAGCTGTTCTATTCCTCAAAGGGAGTAGCGCACAGAAGCTGGGCTTAGCGCCCATCGCTGCCCATCATTATCGTCATCGTTTTCCCGCAAACATCATCTTGAGCAAATAATCTTAACGATGGAAATTAATTGTATTTCATTGCTCCCACAATGGAGGATAACAATGGAAGCAAGGAAGGAGGAAGCTTATATATGGTCATGCAAACTGACTGTTAAGGAAATATGCACAGTGAAGTGCAAGTATGATGTTATAAATCGTGTTATAAATCGTGTTCTAAACAGTTTTTATTGAAGCATGAGACATCGTAAAAAGATTTCAATAGGCTTTCAAATATACGTATATAAGAGGGCGGTCCCCATATTTGGGACCTAATAAAGAAGACACAAAAAAGTTGGTAAACATTTCCTTTATTTTCCAACATAATCTCCCTTTAGCCCGATACACTTTTTCAAGCGATATTCAATAGCTTCTCTACCCTACTTATACTAAGAACTGTCAAACTCCTTAAACTAGCCATCAAACACAGCCTCCAACTCTTCACTGTTGGCAAATCTTTTACTATCGAACCATTTTTTCAAGTTTGGAAATAAAAAATAATCCGGAGGAACTAAATTTGACGAATAAGGTGCATGATGAAGCAACTCGAACTTTAATTCATTAATTTCGGCAATCGCAATGGTGGATGCGTGAACTGGAACATTGTCTTGATGAAATAAGACTTTCTTTTTCGCCAAATGCAGCGTCTTTTCTATAATTTTATCACCTAAACGCGGCAAGAAATTAGCATAATATTCGCCGTTGTTGGTTTTTCCTTCATGAAGATAATCAATAAAAACGATCCCAGGCGCGTCATCAAAAACAGACGCCATTACATTTCCTACAAATGAAACACGATTCTCCCATTCCAATCTACAGTTTTGACTGTTCCTTTGTCTCAGGTGTGAAGTGATGGATCCAAGTCTCGTCCATGGTTACAGATCGACCCAAAAATGTGGCTTTATTGCGATGAAACATCGCCGAACACTCTACTGAAACAGCACGACGCTGCTCTATTGAAAGCAAGCGCTGCACCCATTTTGCGCACAGCTTTCTCATCTTCAAATCTTCGGACAGTATATGACATGTAACACTTTTTGAATTGCCTATCATTTCAGCTACCTCACGCTCACCGACAATCATCCAATATCATTTTGTGGATTTTCTTAACCGCGTCTGGTGGGGGTACCTTAACTGATGGATCACTACGGTATTGGCTACGTCTTGGCAGCTCGTACGGCCTCGTTTAAACTCTGCTACCCAATATTTTACGGTCGTAAACGAAGGAGCTTTAATATTATAGTTGGACAGAAGTCATTCAAATGGAAATATTGAATTACACAACGGTGACCAATTTTTCCATGTTCACAAATTCACTAAGATCGTTTACTTCTGAAAGCTAAAAAAATTTGGTGGTTTTTGATGGCGCCTTGAAATTTAAACCATATATTTTGTATATATATATTTTGCCACTTTTCACCAAAATAATTTTTTTTAACTAGTGGCACTATCTATCTATACGTCAGGTCGACTAGTTTAGGGACCGCTCTCGTAAATCTTGAGGTACAAAGACTTCAAATATTTTCTCTGCCGATATAGATTGATTTAAATCAGAAAACCGGAAACCAATAATACATCATCTAAGTTAGGATAAACGAAAGCAAAAACCTGATAAAAGGGGTTTGCGATGGATTTTCGAAAATCTAAATTTTATAGGTTATTTTGACTTGGTCGATTTGGCAATAGAAACGATTTTAATTTATTGCATTTGGGCAGTTGGAATCATTATCATTACTGCGTTTGACAAGTTAAATATTCGCTTGTTTGGTCAGTGCCGTTGGGGAAAAAATATCCTGTATAAATACAGAAATTGTCTGATATATTGATGCGATATCCTACATTAGAGACCAGCTGATTTTAAAGACGGTCTTTTAAGTTATGGGAAATGTTGTTTGCCTATTTGGGCCATAACATAGCCAAATATTAGATCTTCAATTTTAATACAGGCCACATGAATAATCATCCATTACCTCCTCTCTAGTGAAAAATATTTTTAAAAATTTAAAATGCGCTTTAATAGTTGTTGATGTAACTTCCAAATCTTTCAAATAAAGTCCATATTTTTCGTATAATAAAAGCAAAAAATCAAAGTATTCTTAATTGTTTTTAAACCATGCTTTAAGAAAAATCGCCACAAATATTTGTTTACAAAAAATATTATTGCAGCATGATAGATTTCTCATATTAAAAAGAATAGTAGAAATATTTTCCCAGTTCGGCTTCTTAAATCTTCTTTATTACGAATGACAGAAATTTTAATTTTGGCATAACGAATATTGTTTTCTTCTAAATGGCTGTCCGGTCCAATAACACTGCGTAAAAAGTTGTTTGCATGAATTAAACGTGTTATATTCCAGTAGAATTCAACCATCACATTTCATTTTAATGGTCACACCGAATACGCACTCTTTGATTAAATTAACTTAACAAACAACATTTATATAGAAAAAACCTCACATTAAATTAAACGGGATATTAAGGCAAAACTCTTGTTTGTTTTTTCAATATATTATCATTTTTATGTTGAGTTCTATTCCTCATGAATATTTTCTAACATTAATTCGTGCAATATGTTATCTACGTTTTAAGATCTCAACTGAAATTCAAATCATTTCATTTAAATCATATTCTGCTTATACCAGAATGTTGAAATTCCCAACTTTTCTGTAAATCCGGCTTTGGAGTTATATGGAGAAAAAAAAAACCACGACTGATAGAAAAAGTTAATAATTCTGTTTTTTATTATGGTTTTCTCCATAGGTAAATATCTGAAGAAAAACCATATCTCTTCGTAGAAAATTTGTACTATTTAATAGAACAAACTCTCTTGCATTCCATGTGTGAAATATGGGAGATCTTTTCTCATTCAGTGAGCTTACAAGCATTCTACTTTTAGACTAACTCGCACTATTGCTTATAAAACTTATTGGCGATAAACTTAAACAAAATCGAGATTTTTCTAAGGAATTGAAAGTAATGCGAACGTATAATAAATAATATTATGCACTTAAGCAAAGTGAAATTTGGAAAATATTATAGTAGAATCGAATAAAATGTGAAATAGACAAACGTACCTATAGTTAGTAGCATATTTCCCTATCTAGAATAATAGACTTTGTATAGGTATAAAGGTGGTGATAGATTGATAGAGATGATTGATATGATAGCAGGGGGAGTAGCGGGGAATCAATTTGATACCTCTCTCGTTGTAGTTGTGGAATGTAAATGTTGGACTGTATTGCGAATTATCCAATTGCGATGATCTTTAGGAGGACTAATTTCACAGTTGGTTTCCACCAGAGAACTGAAAATTGGAACTTGTAATTTGGATCATATAATTCCACAGTCATGTGAAATTATATGATTATATAATTCAACAGTCATGTAAAATTATATGTAATCAAATTACAAGTGGCGATAATTAAAGGATGAGAATTAGAATTAGTGGCAATTCAAAGGAGATTTATTGAGGCAACGAGTTGTGCTGATTTGTAAGAGATTTTTTCTTATTATAAAACTTTTGACAACAGTTAAATTCGTATGTTACAATTCAGAATTCAGTTACATTTAGTACACATATTTTCACTCAATGGAGTTATGTAACACTTCAGGGGCAAAAATTTGAGTTAAATCACAATAATATTCTTACACAAGTACATTTTAATGTGCAAAAAAAGATTAATTGTAATATAAATTCAATGGTAAATTCAAATATGTATGTATATAATCTTAAAATTATGGCTAAAATGTTGAAGTTTAGGCAGAATTTTTATAATCAATCATAGAGTCACAGAACTTTGGAAAAATTATACTGTCTGTTATTCGAACTACTATTATTTTTAAATGAATCCTCACTTCCTTTGAATCGAAGAAAATTTGTACAACAATTTTGCGTAATTCCAAAGTTAGGTCGACAAAATGTGCATGTACGAGTATAATAAAATTTCAAATGTGTGCGATCTTTACACAATTTGGTACATTTCTGCCCCAATGTCTACTCCTTTTTTTCTTAAGTTTGAATTTATGGAGCGATTAAGAGAACAAAATTGTTAATCTGAAAAATAGACATTGCTTAAAATGACATATCCTTTAGGTATTTTGAAGTACTGACATCTATTGAAATTAATAGAATTTTATATGTAGGAGATAAATTTCTATTTCGTTTCGTACAAAGGGTAAATAATAATGCAAAATATCTTTAATACAGGGTGGCGCATAAATCATGGCAAGGTGTAACAATATGAGAACCGTTATTTAAAGATGTTGAAGGAGTTTTTTTTTGCCAGAATTGCGCCGAAGACATATCCGTTTCAACAGCATTTGGTTCTAGCAAGATAAAGCAACTGCAAACATAGCCAGATCGGTTATGGCGGAGCTGTAACGAAAATTCCCAATCAAATTAATATCCGGAAACTGTATTTTCCGGTGGCCTCCAAGGTGATCGGTGACTTTGGACTTTTTTTTAGGGTGTTATGTCAAGCAAGGGATATACAAAATGAAACCAAGGAATTTGACTGAATTGAAGCCATCCATTAAAACAATAACTGAGGCGATCCCGACTTCAACACATCAGGCCGCAATGAATAATTTTCGTAAATGAGCATGAAACTCATTTACGGTCTATCATCATCAAAACCAATTAGTTATATAAAATAAAATTGAATTTTCTGTATAACAAAAAAAAAAAAAAAACACGAAATAAATAAATGAAATACTTTGGTTAAAAAAAATATATAAATATATAAATATAAAAAAATATATAAAAAAATATAACATATAAATATAAAAAATAAAGTTGTTTGAATTTCGTATTGTAGTATAACTGGTGCTCCACATATCATTTATCTCTGTGCTATTCTTCCAACATTGTAAACTATTGCTCTCAACTCAACAAATATAAATTTCGAAATGGACCGATTATGGATTCAGGAGATGTGACATATTTTACAGGCTGTTTTCACAAATTTTTAATGAAAACATTAATGTAAGCTTTGAGTTGAAAAGGTCATGTTTGGAAGAAACTTCTTCAAAAGGTCAAGTTTTGAAGAAATTCACGTACGTAAATAATATAGTAGTGGGATTTGATTTACCAATTTTTTACCAGACACTTTTTCAAATAATTTTTAAATTTGAAAAAACATTTTGCCAATTGTAGTTTTAAAATAATTTTGAACTACCTATAGATATAAAAAGTATTTTGTCGATTGTTGTTTCAAAACAATGTTGACAAAATGATGTTAAATTAAATTTAAAAAAATATTTTGCCGATTGTAATTTTCAAATAATTTTGACGAAATGATGTAAATTAAATATAAAAAAATATTTTGCCGATTATAGTTTCAAAATAATTTTGACAAAATGATGTTATATTAAATTTAAAAAAATATTTTCCGATTGTAGTTTTGAAATAATTTTGAAAAAATGATGCTAAACTAAATTTAAAAAAATATTTTCCGATTGCAGTTTTCAAATAATTTTGACAAAATGATGCTAAATTAAATTTAAAAAAATATTTTGCCGATTGTAGTTTTTTTTTGCATTATACCTTTTCCAATAATTCTGATGATGATAAACTAAATTTAAAAAAATATTTTCCGATTGTAGTTTTCAAATAATTTTGACAAAATGATGCTAAATTAAATTTGAACAAATATTTTGCCGTTTGTAGTTTTCAAATAATTTTGACGAAATGATGTAAATTAAATATAAAAAAAATATTTTGCCGATTGTAGTTTTCAAACAATTTTAAACAACACAACAACTTTTAAATTTGAAAAAGATTTTGCCGGAATTTCAAAAAAAATTTTGTCGATTGTAGTTTATTTATATTAGCCTTTTCATATAATCTTTGACAAGATGATGCTAAACTTGATATCAGAAACAACTTATCATCATTATCGTTGTTGATCTATAATAAGTCAAAATTTGAAAATTCATTCTTTTTGACTACCTTCGACATCATGTGATGATTGTGTGATGATTTTTCCCAAAAATTCCATCTCACAGCCCCCAAAAATCGACTTATTATGTACTCTTGCAAAATGTTTTGTTTTTGTTTAAATCTCAATCCTCACCTGAGATATCATGGCCTATTTATCATCAAATAGTTGAGAGTTGAACGTAAATCAATATAAGGAAATTCTCATATAAAATTTGTATGACTAAAGATAGGATTATCAGCATAAAGTATAGTACAAATGTACCCAAGCACGACCCTTAGTGAAAGTTCAGCTTCGTTTCGGTTTGATTATCGCAAGTTAATTTAAAAGAACATCAGAAGTTTGACTGTAATTCATATTCGAAGGAAATTTTCACCTTATGCTTCAGTGCGTTTTTTTACCTGAAACGAAACTATAAACTCACATTGTTTCGGTCAGTCCTACTAAAACTTAATGAAACAGTTATGAAACCTCCGATTACTAAAGATGAGACTTGAATCTACACTTATGAACTAGAAACAACTCATCAATTGAGTGAACACCATGTTAAAGCTGAAGCAATACCGAAAAGAACGAGCCAAATTCATTCACATATCGTGGTTACGTTGGCAGTTTTCTACGGTTATCGGGGTATTGTGCATAAATAGTCTCTTCCACCTCGCCAAAATATCAAAAAGGAATATTATTTGAGTATTGTGGGTTTTTTTCTTTGAGTAAAGTTATTCCCAATAAACTGCCGTATTTATGGGCAGAATATTCTTGGTTTTTGCACCACTGCTATGCGCCATCTCTCACTGCATTGACTCTTAGTGACTCTTAGTCTTCCACCAAAAATTCTAATAATATCGCTCCATAACTACCATATTGAACTGATTTACCACCGTTTAACGTCTGCCTATGTCATAAACTAAAAAGATCGATGACAGTGTGATCTGAAGGCCATATGGAAAGTTGATTATTTGGCACTGTTTCGAGGATTGAAAAAACAAAAAACGTTGACTTAAGTATGTGAAGAAATGTATATGGAGAAATGTATATGGAGAAAAGAATTTAAGGCGATGAAATCGATTTGGACGAATAAATAGCGATTTTTCGAAAAAAATCTGCGATTACTTTTCAGACATAGTATTAAGTCAAAGAAATTCTAGAGATGCAAGTTAGAACTTGAACTTCAAGTCCTAAGAAACCTTTCACATTTTGACAGTTATTCTCGCAGTTGTTTCAAACTTTCGTTCGTTTTTGGAATTAAAAATTTCTAAGTGAAACATATACGAGGTGTGTTTAAAAATAAGATGAATTTTAATTTTTCTCAAAAGATATTTGTTTATTCATTAATATCTCTTTTATCTCTTTCAAAGTAGTCCTACTCAGATACAAAACAATTGTGCCAGCGTTTTTTCCAATCCCTGAAGCAGTTCTGATATGCACTTTTTGGTATGCCCTTGAGCTCTCTCAGCGATTCGGTTTTTAACTCATCAATCGTCGCAAAACGCCGTCCTTTCATGGGTCTCTTAAATCTTGAGAACAGGAAAAAGTCGCAGGGGGCCAAATCTGGAGAATACGGTGGCTGAGGCATGATAACGGTGTTGTGTTTGGCCAAATAATCTCTCACCAGCTAAGATGAATAAGCAAGTGCATTATAATGATGCAAAAGCCATGATTTTTTTTTCCACAATTCCGGTCGTTTTTCGTATTTCTTCACGCAAACGGTGCATAACTTCAAGTTAATACTTCTTATTTCCCGTGCGACCTAGGGTACGAACTCCTGATGCACTACACCAGAGTAATCGAAGAAAATAGTGAGCACAAGCTTGACATTTGATCGAACTTGGCGTTTTTTTTTTTGGTCTTGGCTCTCCTGGATTCTTCCATTGGGACGATTGGGCTTTGGTTTCGATGTCATAATCATATACCCATGATTCGATATCTGTTATGACCCTTTTAAGCAAATTTGGATCATCGTTGACGTCATTCAACAATTCCTGAGCGATGCTTATGCGACGTTGTTTTTGGTCAAAATTCAGCAATTTTGGAACGAACTTCGCTGCCACAAGCTTCTTGCCCAAAATTCCGAAAAAGACGGCATGACATGATCCAACCGATATGGCGACATCTTCAGAAACTTCTCTAATTGTGATTAGACGATTCTCCATAACAATTTTCTTCACTTTCCCAACATTTTTATCGGTTGTTGATGTGCTGGGGCGTCCAGAGCCATCGTTGTCATTCACATCTTCCCGACCTTCTGTGAAAAGCTTGTACCGCTTGTAGCATTTTTTTGACTCAGGGTACTCTCACAGTATGCCACTGTCAACATTTCAAGTGTTTTTGAGTACTTTAATTCAATTTTTTACACAAAATTTGATGCAACTTCTTTGATCCATTTTTTTCGATAGCTGAAAGTCGCCAAACACGCAAAACACTTGTCTTATTTATGCCTCTCACAAACAAACTAAACATGCTATATGGATAAAAACGTCATTATATCTTCGAGACGAGAGTACCAACATAAAAAAAGAAAATAATAATCGAAAGTCGACTGTACGCAGCGCCCCCGAAATTTAAAAATTCACCTCTTTTTTGAACACATCTCTTACATACAAAGCATTTCATAAACTGAATCGTTTCGTTTCGGATACGTGAATCTAAACCAAATTTGTTTGCATTTTGATTTTGAATGCATGAAAAAGAAAATTTAATACAATTTTAATTCGTTAATTGGAACCAGAGACAGAATTCCGTACATTTTAAATTAGCATACCAAAAACGGAAATAAATTATAATCAAATCCGGATATAATTTCGTTTCGTTGAAGGTCCCTGAATTTGGGAAACAAAGCACATAAAAAAAGTAAAATAGCGCAGTGGCTGTACGAAACCGCTAAAAAATAATGTAACCATTATGAAACGAGTGCAATGGAGATGCGGGTTCGATTCCTCACTGGTGCGAATGTCTCGCTTCATCAATGAACTTAAAAATATGGAAACATATTATCTAATTTTAATATATCAAGCCAGGTTTTGCACTTGGGATTTAGACTATACAAGTTTTTCGAAAGTAGTAAAATGAAAATGATCATGGAATAATTAAGAATTTTTTGCTTGAAAAATATTTATATGGTCAAACGTGCGTATATTGTTTTGAATTGATGTGAAGGAACTAATATTGAAAATCTGTCAAGATTAAAGAGAATTATGAATGTTATTATACGGTTTGCTAATAATGTTCGCAAAAAGCAGCATATCTCTTAACATGTGAAAGGGTTCTTGGGATGTCCTTTGGAGAATTTTGTACAATATTGAAATTTGTTTTTTTTTATACAGTAGAAGAAAATGGTATACCAGCTTTTTTATGTAATAATTTTAACTTTTCTCATTCAAGCAGAAGGCCTCAGGTAATAATGCCGAGATTGCACGAACTTGGAATCAACTGGCAAGTGACTTGCTGCTTGTTGACCATTCTAATACTGTTTTTCGATTGAAACTGCATGAATCCTTTTCATACATGAATCCTTTTCATATTACTTTTTTTACTATACTTACTACGTATATGTTTGATTGCATTTTTCAAAGTAGTAGCAAATTTTAAACTATTAAACAATTGAGATGCGAATTTTTATGTTTCTTAATTGTTACTATTCAGTGGACATATTCAAACTTAACTAGCATATCATTTATTTTTCGACTTATACTTTTATATTTTATGGCTGGGGAGCCAATAAGTTCTTGTTATTATAGTATTGTATATACAGGGTGTCCATCGGGAAGGTATACTACTTTGTTTGTTTATAATTTTTGATTAAATGAAAGAGAATGGATCTTATATTGATAAATGTTTTATTTAATGTCGGCAATTATGTATGGAATACAATATCAGATAAATGTCCATCTCTGTTAGCCTCACAATTGCGAACACTTTTGAGCATATTTTTCATTACATTTCACGCGGCATTCCATTAATTTCATCACGAATATTTTGTTTGAGTTGCTCAAGCGATTCTGGTTTGTTTGCATAAATCTTACTTTTCAGATATCCCCACAAAAAGGAGTCCAGAGCAGTCAAATTAGGCGACCGTGAAGGCCAATCAACATCACCATTTCTTGAAATAACTTGTTGTGTGAAAAGAGGTCTCGCAGTAATTCCATTGTAATCCTGGTTGTATGCAATGTGGCACCGTCTTGTTGATACCACATGTTAATCAAGCACAAAGCTTGCAGTTGTGGCGTTAAAAAGTTTTCAATCATACCACGATATCGCTCTCTACTGAGAATTACCGTTACGCCGTTTTCAGTTTCAAAGAAGTAAAGTCCAATGATTCCTCTTCACCAAATTTCACACCAGACTGCCACTTTTAGTGGATGCAAAGGTGACTGATGAATAATTTGAGGGTTTTCCATTGCCCAGAACAGACTATTCTGTTTATTCACATATCCATTCAAATGAAAATGTGTCTCATCACTCATTATGATTTTTTCATGAAAATCGGGATTGTCATGGGCGAGCTGTAACATCCTATTGGCATATGTACGACGGCGTAAATGGTCTTGTGGAAGAAGCTTTTGTGTCAACTGAATCTTAAATGGAAACCAATGCAAGTCCTTGTGCAAAATTGTGGCCAAAGTTGTTCTTTGAAGACTAAGCTCCAGAGCACAGCGTTGAATTGAGGTTGATGGACTGTTTTGAACACTTTCTTGAGCAGCAGTAATGTTTTCAGCCGATCGTGCAGTACGTTGTAGTCCATGCTTGGCCTTATCAGCTACAAACCCATTTTCTTCGAAATCATTCAGTACACGATAAATAGTGCGTCTTGTTGGCACATTGTTTCTCCCAAAAATTTCACGCCACAGTAATCGATGATTGATTTTGATAAAATGTTTTAACGATTAAAACACGTTAGTTCATCGAATATTTTTCCGTATTAAGTTTGCCACGTCTCTACTTCACGACTGCCAAATATGAACTGTTAAGACTAATGTTTACCAAAATGGCGGCAAAACAAAGTAGTATACCTTCCCGACGGACACCCTGTATATATATTAATATTAGATTCATCATCATGAATAATGAATCTGTTCAGGATGTTATGAATATGTGTACATTACGAATTATAAATAAACAAACGAATATTGTAAAGTCGATCCGTAGAAAATTCATTGAATTATTTTTAATTTTTTTCCTATATTCTACAGTTTTTACAGTTTCTTTTTAAGCAAAGGAAGGCAGAAGGGTACAATCGGATTACGACTTTCAAACTGGTACTAAAAGTTTTCTTAAATATTAAACAAAATTTGATGGATTCTGCTCTGCAGAACAATTGAATAATTTAATACATTAAACAAATGTTTTCAATACCTTCTCGTTGTAATCCTATATTAACATTTTCTATACTGATCATAAATGACAGTTTAAAATTAGATTGTGATCTGCACAATTCCCAACATAAGACTCGCAAACTTACAACTCATCTAGACCACAGTGCAGCGTGAACGTTGTTTGTTGGAATCGAATTTTTGTTAATTTTCATTTCTTATGAATTCCTTCATGCCCCACATAAATGGTTGTGTCCTGTTGTAACGAAGATACGACAACATTTTCGCTTAGCAATGTTTGAAAATTATAGCACAATCACTTCAGCTCACGATCGAATCCAACAAAATATGATTGCTAACCGGCTACTGGCCACCACCACCACCACCAGCACCATTGCCGCTAACAGCAGCAACAACAGCAACAGCAATACGAACAAATCGAAACCTTTAAGATTGCTACTGAAGCTCGCTCCATTGCGTCTGTGGCACGACGAATGAAGTAGTCTTCTTTCTGCCTCCTCAAACTATTCTGTTGTCATGTGATACTGTGATAAGGGAGCTACAGTGGCACACAGTGAAGGAAATGGATTGGAATGAAAACATATTTTTATTGAACTAAATATTTGTTCCTAAAGACTATGAAAACGGTATAACCCCACCAATGAATCTAACCTGTTCAATGAATTGTGAAGACGTCTTCTACATAAGGAGAAATTCCGGGTTTTTTCTTAGAATAACTATTTCATTTCTAGCCATAGCCATAGCCAATTTCAACACTAAAAGTAATTACATAGAGAGATTGAAACGAAATATGACTGTAAGCATCTGTTTTTAAACGAATAATTTTACTTTGCAAAACTATATACAAAACATTACTCTCAGTTTTAAGTTTGAAATCAACTATTACGGTAAAAAACGTAATTGCTTCAAATTTCATTTATCATTCATAGAAATGCTAATGAAAAGTAAAAAAAAATGCTACTTTCACTTTTTGTATTAAAATCTCCTTTCTTATTCTTAGGTGGCGACTGGAATAGACATCCTTATCTATTACACGCCGCCCGTAGAAAATAATTCCAAGCGTTTTGATCTTCTGCGCTTCTCCTCCAATTCGTCAAACCAAGCTTCGATAGTATTTCAAAAGCCTGGTCTTCCAACGGAGTTTTGGTCGCCCTCTTCTGCGCCATCCATCGAGTTCGTTGTCAAAAACTTTCCGTGCCGGAGCATTTGGGTCCATCCGCACAACATGACCCAGCTAACGCAATCGCTCTATATTAATGCGTTTAATCACGTCGATGTCTGCATATAGCTCATACAGCTCATTGTTCATGCGACGTCGATACTCTCCGTTAACGATGATGGGTCCATATATTTTCCGGAGTATTTTCCTCTCAAAAATTGCCAGTACTGATTCATCCGCTTGCGTCATAACCCAGGATTCTGCGCCATATAACAAGACAGGTAGAACCGACGTCTGGTACAGTCAGATTTCTGTTTGTCGAGAGAGGGCTTTATCATTGAATCGCTTGCTTAGCCCATAGTAACATCTGTTAGCAGGCAACACTCTGCTCTTTAGATCCATGCGGACATCATTTGTTTTGTGTACAGCAGAACCGAGGTAGATGAATTCTTTCACCACCTCAAAATTATAGTTGTCAACGTTCACACAACGTTCCAACGTCGTTGGTTGAAACCAATAACTCTGTTTTGTCCTCGTTCACCACCAGACCTATTTTCGCTGCTTCCTTCTCGATGCTTGAGAAGACTGAAGTAACATCTCGCATTTTCTGCCAATGATGTCTATGGTATCTGCATATGCGAGTAACATATGGTACATAAAATGGTACTAGACGTATTAACTGCAGCTTTCCTTATATCCATCTTCAACAGTATGTTGGAGAGGTCGCACGATAGACTGTCGCCCTGCCTAAATCCTCGTTTGGTGTAAAAGGGCTCGCGTAGATCTTTGCCTACATTTACTGAAGAATTCGTGTCAGTTAGCGTCATCCTATAAAGACGTATAAGCTTCGTGCAATTCCATACTCGGACAAGGCCTCATACACTTTTCGATATATATTCTATATAGATGGCGTCTAAATATTTGGGAGGCGCTGGACTAATTGTATGTATTACTCTTGAAAGAGGCTATGTGGATGAACAAAGCCAAATTTCGCAAAACAAGTATTGCTTCAGTGCCGGGACTTCTTACCCCTGTGTTTTATCATTTCGTGCCAACTTCTACACCCTCTACCACAGTATATTAGTTCGTCATTCCATTCGCAAAAACTAGAATGATTCAATATTTAGGAACCACACAATGTACATATTATTTGGATCGTTGTAATGTCATTGCCATGCCCATTTGATTGTCCGTCGATCTATCCATTCATCCGTATGTCTCTTGATTTTGCTCAAGAATATGTCATAGTCATAGACAGGTGAAAATGGCAAAAATCGGCTCAATAGGAATGAAATTAAATTTTAAAATTGTTTAACCTTTTTCCACATTTTAAGGAAAAATGACGTCAACTCATACTCGTATGCTATTTTATGAGTTAGCCCTTGGCTTGGCTATTAAAAAATCAAAAAATAGGATTTTCCTTTGAGAAAATAAACAAATCGGTTTATGTATGTACGAAAAGAAAGCACTTTTAGGAAAGCTTGTCTTTTACATGAGTCCATACATCGTCCAATACTTTATAGACGGGGGAGCGATTTATCGCTCAATTCATCATGGACTGGGTGAAAACTTAATTACTTTCCTTTTATTAAATGGGTCACTAAGAAACGACGGCTTTTTAAAAAAAATTACAGTTTAACTTTGAAATTATACACTATACAAGGAATAACTACGAAATACATAAAATTCAGTGAATTCATTAGATTACAAATGCATTTACTTAAAAAATATAATAAGACGTAACAAAATATTAGGTGCGCAACTAAGTTTCTGCTGTTTTCTTATAAAAATACTACTTTATTATGAAAACATGTTTACAAATGATTCATTGAAAGAATCGCCCATCGCCCACTAATTCGCTCGCTCGCTTTTTCCCATCTTTCTGGCAAAGCTCGAATTTCGTCATGGTAAAACTGTTCATCTTTTGAGGCTAACCACGAATCTAACCATTCCTTGATGTCTTCATATGAGTGGGACTACTGGTCAGCCAGATCGTGTGCCATCGAACGCAACAAGTGATAATTGGACGGCGCAATATCTGGAGAATACAGCGGGTGTGGTAAGACTTCCCATTTCAGCATTTTCAGCTAGGTTTTAACGGGCTTGGCCACGTGAGACCGAACTTTTCATGCTGAAGAATCACTTTTTCGTACCTCTCCGCATATTGGGCGCATTTCTCGCACGGAGCTCAGCTCAATCGCATTAATTGAAGTCGAAACCGACCACCAGCGATGGTTTGTTTAGCTTAGTTTCAGAAGCTCGTAATAAATAGCACCGACCTGGTTCTTCCAAATACAAAGCATAATCTTAACAGCGTGAATATTCGGCCGAGGCAACGATGTAGAAACATGACCCCCATGACTTTATTTTCCTTGGATTGCTGTAATGAATCCACGATGAAGAAATCCTTTGTCGCTGAAGCAGTTATTCACAGGCATATAAACTACGCTAAGCGTTCCTTGGCTATAACTCATGAGGATCCGAAGTTTCTTGCTATAAAAATCATTCCCAACGCATGCAACCGCCTGGAAATGGCTTGGTGGGTAACTCCTAATACTGAAGCAAGCTCTACCTGCTTTTGATACGGATCCCCATCAAGCAATTCCGTTAATTCAGTGCCTTCGAAGGTTTTTCGTCATCCTTCCCGCGAATGGCTTCAACATCAAAATCACTGTCTTTAAAGCGACGAAAGCAATTTCGACACGTTGTCTCACTTAAAGCAGCATCTCCGTAAATGTTTTGGAGCTCTTGATGAGCTACAGCCGCCGTTTTCTTCGATTGAAAGACGAAAATCAATACTTCCCGCATATGGCACAAAATCATACATATTCACACAACCAAAAGAATATGACATCAAAAGAAACACTATTGTGTCGAGGCGGTAAGTTTACCATATGCCTAAGCTTGGCTCATAATATTTAGGTTATGGAAGAATCGACTAGCACATACAGCTGGTGCCCTCTATTTGCAAACAGCAGGAGGTTAGTTGCGCCTCAAATAAATAATAAATAATGTTGTTTAAAATAAGCGAAATCGTGAAAAATAATGGGACAACTTTGCTCAAACAAGGACTGCACTTAGTTCTAGAGTATTTTTGCAACTGTCTCGACATTTATTCATTAATTGAAATTAAAATACGATGGCAGCTAATAGGCAGGGGAAAAAAACATTCCAGGATTTGGGAAAGTCCCCTAAATCCTGAACGAGTTTACACAAAATTAAAAAAAATACGGGAAGAACGGTTAATGTCGATTCATAAAGAACAAGAAGAGGTCCTGTTTTATCACGTCAACTTATTTGGCGATGAGTCAGTACATTATCCAAGATGCTATGGATCATATTTTATAAAGGCTTTAAATCGACATTGTGGCAAAAACTTTGGCGTACAAGGTTTAATCCCACTTACGGCGAAAATTTGATTTTTTGACTTCTATATAAAAAGTTGATCATTTTTACGTTTATAGGGTAAAAGTTGGTAGATCCGGGAAGAAATGACCCCAGTCAATGCAAAGTGCAAAATGAACATGATAATTAACCAATTTGAATTCACGTTACGTCGATACCAACTTTTAATGTGAAAATATAATGAGTTTAGAGCCAAAAGGTTGAATTTTTCAATGCAGACGCTAAAATACGAGTATAATAAAAAAAAACAACAAATTCTTTTCTCTTTCCAAGAATGTAAATATGGAAGAGCTTCACACATTCGGTCAGCTTACACGCAATCTACTATAAGACTCACTAAAAGTGAACTGAAGTCTAATGATGACTTCGTTTAAGAAACTTTTTACTGGACTTATTGATTACTCAATAGCACAGAGAGATCACTGTCGCCATAGGAATAACAACTAATTTAACATAATCTTGACATACAGGCCTATACGAGGCAATGTGTGGTTCTGACGTAAGGAAGTAAATATGATAAGCAACTTACCAGCAATCAAGCCAGGGAGAATCCAGCTGAAATAAAAAAGATAATTAAGTTAGAACATGCAAAATAAATAAAAAGACGAAAATATTTCTGAAATAAAAGAAATAGTAATCATGTTAGTAAAAGAAAAGGAATACTAAAGCGATATATTCCAAAGGATAATATTTCAATAAGAGTCTCGCCGTGAAAGCCTTACCCACAGTGTGGTTATCCCACTAGACATATTACAACGCGATTTCCAGCGCCCCCCTGGGATAGCCAACTTCACTTTGACTATCTAAGAATTGGGGCTGACAATTTTGGGAACATGCTACCGCAATTATCAGCCATTTCTTCCAGCCAGAAGATACCAAATTGATTACGCTAGTATGGAACATAATCTCCATTGGCGGAAGTGAGGCCTATCTTACCACCTTCGCTGCTCTATGGGTCTGTACCGCCCGGTTGCAATGCAACTCCAAATTCGAGCACACAATCTCTACCAACGATTTTGATTTCAACCACAAACCACGTAATGCTCCCGGGGTCTCCTGATTCCCACACTATCGGCTAAACACACCGGCTGCAGCTGCGCAGCTAAGCTGCTACCAAATTGTGATATATGCACCATACTTCACAGGATTAGTCGCCCAGCAGCAAAAGAATACAGACTGGATATTTTTACACACCTGCAGGTACGGAGACCCCGGTTAGATAGTCGATACTACATTGGAAGGATCCTTACCGGACGAGGAAAGCTCCAAACCTCTACCGTTCGGCGATGGTGAACCACAACCATGAAATATAGATATAGGAAAACCACCATTGCCTGTCCGTACCCCCTGGAAGATCAAAAAGACACAGATGGCAGGGCACGAATCCGAGAATCCCTAATACCCTCGGTACAAGACAAGGCCTCTGGTCAGACCCTATAGCTAACTTACTCCCAGCTTCAACCCCTTGCGGTCCAGCGATTGGTATCCCTGCACATGAGCAGCAGCTGCCGCCTATCAAGCTGAACGAGATTGTGGGATCAGCTTGGTCCGAACAGTCTCGCAGCCGCTCAACCCTCATGTCAGGCTGCCCTAAAAAGGTTAGCAGACCCACTTCCAACAATTATGTCCTAATAAACCTACGCGGAGCAAACACTCTGGAAGCAAACTCCGTTGCTCTGGCCAAAACGCCCTGGATAGAAAGCATATTGCTGACTATTCAGTCATTACCTGATATAGTTATCCATAGTGCCTAGAGGTCCCTTATATCTACATATAAGTGACATTCGCACAACACATTCCGCCAGTTTTCGACTGGTGCACCGCAATTGCACGATTCGCGATCGGACAGGGCTCTCTTGTGCAGAAAGCCATTGAGTAACCTATGTCCCGTCAGCAAGACAGAGGATGAAACCAAAATCAGGATTTCTCCCAACGAACCTAACATCTGGCAAAAACCTAAATGTAGCACGTCTGTTATGACTCTCTTCCCAACGTGTTTCAAGAATCACATTCATTCAAGAATCCCTTAAGCCCATGCTACTCATGCTCTCTACCCCCTCAATGGGACAGTCTATTGCCGCCAGTGTATACCCTTTCCTGGCCTTGAATTCCGTCGCACGACGGATTACGACAGCATTCTATGAATAAGATGTAGGAGATGTTCACACTTTCAGTAAGCTTGCAGACATTCTATTTTACACTCCCTCGGCGGGATCTAAGTTTAACGACAAATCCGAACGTCAGTTTGAGAACATTTACTAGACTTGTCGATAACTTGAGATAATCAACACTGAGATAATGATAGATTGTTGCATTCGTTTCTTTGTCTTCTTCGGTGTTTTCATGATAAAATTTATTTAAGATGAGCGGCTTGTCAGGCCACTGCATCCGATTCTAGTGTTGGGGCTGCCAACGACCACTGGGCTAGTGAGATGAGCTTCAGTAAAGAAGTTACCTACTGGCCTAAGACGCATCGGTGTTAGCATGCCATTAAGGTTTCTCAACTAGTCGCCTTCTCACTTTAGCTACCATCACAAGGATGTCTAATGGCATTACCAAGGAATACTTAAGCGAAGGTCGCAAGTCGGGGGTTACTTGGGAAATTCTGTAAAGGGATATGGTTACTCCCAATTGAATAACAATCAGAGAGCCCAAATTAGAAATTTCCCCATAGGTTTGACGAATTGGAGGAGAAGCGCCGAAGATCGAAGCGTTTGGAATTATTTTCTACAGGCGGCGTATAATAGATAAGATATGAATGTTCTAGTCGCCACCTAAGAAGATGAAGAAGGTTGCACCGGGACTCCAACCCACGGTCGTGCACATGATAATCCCGGGTTCTAACCATAATTTCACGGCCGGCGACGTAGAGTAAATTTTTAGCAATTCCGAAAATTACTCCTCAATATTAATGGTTAGCTTAAAAAATACGCAAAAATGAGCCAATTATGAGCTTTTTCATTTAATAGCCACATTTAGGTCAGCTGCTCTGGGACCATGGAACATCTTTATAGCCCTTACTTTTGCTGTAAATCTTCTTATGCATACGAAAGTGTTGAATCCATTTTGTAATCACATAAAAGTAGATCACATATTTCTCCACTGTGCGCGGCGTTACCAACTAAGAATGGCACAAAGAACTGCAATGTTGCATACAATAAGCAGCATCATCATCGGAGGCAACAACATTGTTAAACAAAACGTAAATATCGAAATAATTTTTATTGAATAATTTTTCATTTATTTAGTTTTGAGTGTTTTTTCCAATTCGGTCAGAGGAATTGAATGGGTTGGGTAGAGGGGAAGATTCGCTCACTAAAGCTGAGGACCAAACCAAGATACTGCTGGTTGCAAATGTGCTATGTTGTTGTGGTTTATTCTTAAACTTATTGCTGCTGCTGCTGTTGCTGTTGTTGTTATCATTATGAAAAGGTTGCTGACTATTTTTGGTTCCGTTTGTCCGTTTTTGGGATACAACATTGTGAGAGGGGAGTACATTGACATAGCGGATGGTCGCTCCCGTCGCCCAAAACATTTACTTTTGCATTGTTGTTTTGGTATTTCATATTCTTTGCTTGCTGTTGTTGTTGCTAGCAGCAGCAATTGATACTGCTGCTGCCAATGAATATTGTTACTGTTGACTCTGTCTGGTATTTTGTAATATTTGCTGTTGTGGCCGCAGTAAGTTTTGTTATTTTGGTAGCCGTCAAAACAATAAAGTCCAAAACGAGCGAACAATGTAAATGTTGAGTCATGATTTTGCTGTTAAAAGGGGGCGCTCACCGATCAACACGATCGACAATGATGCTGCTGATGCTGATGCGGATGCGGTTGATGACGATGGCGATGATGCTGCTGAATGGCCTGGTCATTCAGCAGGGATGTGTTGTGCGGGCTGTTGTGGCTGGCATGTAAGAAAAGCATCTTGCTGCCTTGCCTTCTTTGGTTGTTCTTGTTGTTATTGGACCTTCGTAACTCTTTACCAATTGACGACATTGAGTGCATCTTTAAAGGACTTTATAAGAGTTTGATTCGTTTTTTTTTTCCACGCGATTTTTGTTTGGTTTGGTGTGGTGGCGTTGGTGGTGATGCTGGCGGTGGATGGTGCCAGTGTTGACTGTTTTGATGTTGTTTTGACTTTTTGGTAGCAACACCAGTCACCATTACACTCTTTGCCGTTCTTCTGTTGTTGTTGTCGTTGGTTTTTTTTCTTTTCTTTTTTGTCTTTCACGAAGTCGTTCTCAAAATATTGCAGTCGATGTTGACGATGATGATGAGGTGATGCTGCGTTTCTCTGTTCGTGGTTAAGTGGTTCTGAGATTCTATTAACCAGACAATCGAGGAAAGCTAAACAGCCACTTAGACTTTACATAGCAGCCCATTGTTATACGTATTTGTTATTATAAGTATACAGTTTGATTTTAAATAATATTATGAACAATGTTTGAGAGTTTTGTGAACAAACGATGAAAACAAAAAAAAAAAAAACAAAGAGACAAACTTGATTGTCAGGGTTCGAAAATGTACATTAAATAATCAGCGATAGGAAAAATTTAGAAGCTTCACCTCACAAATGCTGTATCTAAATAAGCTGAGAAGGTGATGTGGATTTTTTCCAAGATTACAAAGGAAATCATTTTTAAATGATATTTGGTTGTCACTGCCAAAATTGCATATCAAACTAATTAACAAGTCTATATTGCAAATGGTTTTTGAAGGATATTGCCTAAACGGGCTAGGACTTCTCAAGAATATCTATTGCATTAGCTTCCAGTATACAACAAAAAAAGTTTTAAATACAACGTAAATTATACAATTTACCCTACACGATTACTCGACTACTCAAAGTATTCGTTGACCGCCGATCGAAATATGAAAGCTGACTGTATACGGAGGTTGAACCTGCGATCATGCGAACGATAGTCGCTTGTACTAAACATCACGGCACGGACGGTCACAATCCTCATATACATTGTTAATATGTTGTGCACTCGATACTTGCACTTGGTTGTATAAAAAACCACACCAGATTAGAACCGCTAAGTTGAAAAATATTGCTGTTCATTTAAGCAACACTCCATCCAATTGTATTGCCTGCTATAAGAGAATGTTACGAGGGTGGCCCTAAATTTAGCAAACCCTAAGACTTGAAAAGAACCAAAAAAGTTGGGAAAAATTTCCCTTACTTTTCAACATAACCCCCTGTTAGCTCAATACACTATATCCAGCGGTATTCAATATCTTCCGTATCCTGTTTATAATAAGAAATGTGAAACTCCTTAAAATATTCATCAACCGTAGACTTCACCTCTTCATTGTTAGCAAATCTTTTACCACCGAGCCATTTTTTCAAGTTTGGAAATAAATAGTGGTTCGAGGGAGCTAAATCTGAAACCATTTCGCACCTGATGAAGCGATTCGAACTTTAATTCATTAACGTTGGCCATCGCAGTAGTGGATGTGTGAAATAGAGCATTGTTCTGATGAAACAACACTTTCTTTTTCTCCAAATACGGCCTTTTTTTCCATAATTTTTCCATTTGACCGGTGTGGACACCTTAATCGGTCGACCGCTACGGTGTTCGTCTTGGCAGCTCGTACGGCCTCGTTTAAACTGTGCTACTCAATATTGTGCAGTCGTACAATGAAGGAGCAGCCTCTCCCAGAGTTAAATTTAGCTCAGCTTTAATAGTGGTTGGACTGAGACCTTACAAATGGAAATATTAAATTACATAACGGTGACCAATTTCTTCGATGTTTACAAATTCACTGAGATATTTTACTTTTGGTGGCTGAAGTAAAAATACTAAACAACCTTGACTCGGATCGCCGCCTGGTTGCAGCTAAGGTACGCACGAGATTAAGCAGAACGAAAAATGTTCGTAACCAGGCACAAAGGAAGCTCGACGTCGCTAGGCTGCATACTGCTCAGATAGCTACAGTCTACTCTACCAAACTCTCTCGACTACTACAACTAAACGCTCCTGATCCTGATGTTCCTGATGCACAGTGGCAACATATTGCGCATTTTATGGCAACTGCTGTAAAAACCATACTTGGATATAAGAAACCGCGCTCAAACAGGGTACAATGAAGAATGTCGCATAGTGTCTGAGGAAAAGAACGCTGCATACAGGGCAACGTTGCTTGCAATTAGGGAGCAGCAGAGAAGAGAAGCACATCAAATTTTTAGGCGGAAGAAGCGGTTGCGGAAAGAGCGTGAGAGTGAGGAAACAAAAAGGTACAGGCATAGAAGCCCGAAAATTATACCAAAAGTATAGGGTATAGAACAGGGCTTCCTCCTGCGAGGGCAGAGAGGGAAATGTGGTTACAGATACACAGAACATGCTGCAACTATGGAGAAAGCATTTTTATAAGCTCTTAGTTCCGGATGGCAGCACGAGTGAGGAAATCAACCCAATTATCGACTATGGCATAAATTGCCCAGCTCCGAGTCAAACAGAGATCAGAATAGCAGCATTGCGGAGCTTAAGAACAACAAAGCTGAGGGCTCTGATGGCCTGTCAGCAGAGCTGTTTAAAACTGGTGACGGTTAGCTGATAAACAGCCTGCATTAGCTCCTAAATATGATTTGACTCGAGGAAAACATGCCCGATGATTGGAAGTTGAGTGTACTGTGCAAACGTTTTAATATACAGCGATTGCGTTGGCTGGGTTATGCTGTGCGGATGGATTCAAATGCTCCGGCGCGAAAAGTTTTCGACAACGAACTCGATGGACGGCGCAGAAGAGTGCGATAAAAACTCCGTTGAAAGGACCAGGCTTTTGAAATACTATCGAAACTTGGTGTGACGATTTGGAGAAGAAGCGCAGAAGATCGAAGCGTTTGGAATTATTTTCTACGGGCAGCGTATAATAGATAAGTATGAGTATTCCAGTCGCCCCCTAAGAAGAAGAAGAATCAACATGGCGCCTTGAAACTTAAAAGATATGTATTTCACTTTTTAGCAAAATAGTTTGTTATAAACTACTAGCACCATCTATACGTCAGCGCGGCTAGTTTTGGGGCCGTACTCGTATACGGAGCTACTAAAAATGGTGATTGAAATCGGTATTAAATAATAGAGGCCTTTTAGTGAGTCTAAATATAGAGTGCTGACTGAATGTGAGAAGGCCTCCCATGCTCCACTTAAGGGATGTAATAGAATTCGTTTTTTTGTTTAGTACTGCATTCAGAGTGCAAGTGAAGAAATTTCACGAATTAGTGGAGACGATACAGACTGCCCACCAAACGGAGATTAGAACAACAATGTAGCTGCTTATGAACGACAAAGTGATCTATTAGGATCTGCAGTTTTCAGCGTAACAACCATTTTACTCTCCTTACAGCTACGAACTGTTGAATTTAATAAAAATCTAGTTTTTGGGAATTATCTCACACAGGATCTGGTCATACAAACGAGTCCTACTTAACATAAGTAAATGTTTCATTGCTATACAAAACTCTTCAGTGTGATTTGGCAAATAGTTCAACGATTGCCAGACTAAACAGCTTACGAACAGTTAGGTTGATGGTTCATTTGTTCTATTTTGGACATCAGAGAACAACATATATCGACATTCTAATCGTGTATCATAAAGTTTGCCATCCATTTTAGTCTTTTTTTATTTTTCATCAGCATTGAACTCTCTGGCGGTTTGGAGCGTAGTCTGCAGAAAGTGCTAAACCGTATTGGTGGTATATGTAGCGACGGCGAAATATTATGACTCTACGTTTGTCTATTCTGCTAAAGTTTCTCGGAAGCCTTCGACATCAAATAATTACTGAAACTGTTAAGAATATTCACACTACTACGAATTCTGGAGAAGACCTAAGAAAAGCAGGTCAACACGTACCATCTTTTCGTCGATTATAAAGCTGCCTTCGATAGCCCAATACGGCAAAAACTGTATGAGACTATGTCCGAGTTTGGAATTCCTACGAAGCTTATACATCTTTGCAGGATGACGTTGACTGACACAAAGTATTCAGTAAAGGTAGGCAAAGATCTAAGCGAGTCGTTTTCACCAAACGAGGATTTGGGCAGGGCGACAGTCTGTTGATCTCCATTTTGATGTGTTGGAGGTAATTACGAGAAAAGCTGCAGTTAACACGACAGGTACCATCTTTATTAAAAGCCATATGTTACTCGCATGTGCAGATGACATAGACATCATTGGCAGGAAACTGCGAGATGTTACTGCAGCCTTCTCAAGTATCGAGAAGGAAGCACCGAAAATGGGTCTGGTGATAAACGAGGACAAAACTAAATTATAGGTTTCAACGAACAAAGAGTCTACTCGTTTGGGACGCTGTGCGAACGTTGACAACTATAATTTTGAAGTGGTGAAAGAATTCATCTACGTCGATTCCGCTGTAAACAAGACGAATGATGTCAGCATGAAGATGAAGAGGAGAGTATTGCTTGCTAACGGATGATACTATGGGCTAAGCAAGCGATACAATAATAATGCCCTCTCTCGACAAACAAAAATCCGACTGAACCAGACGTTGGTTCTACCTGTCTTGTTATGCGGCGCAGAATTCTGGGTTATGACACAAGCGGATGAATCAGTACTGGCAATTTTCGAGAGGAAAATACTTGGAAAATATATGAGCCCATCGTCGTGAACAATGAGCTGCATGAGCTATATGCCGACATCGACGTGATTAAACGCATTAATATAGAGCGATTGCGTTGGCTGAGTCATATTATGCGGATGGACCCAAATGCTCCGGCACGGAAAGTTTTCAATAACGAACTCGATGGGTGGCGCAGAAGAGAGATCAAAACTCCGTTGGAAAGACTGGGCTTTTGAAATACTATCAAAGCTTGGTGTGACGAATTGGAGGAGAAGCGCAGAAGATCGAAACGCTTGGAATTATTTTCTACGGGCGGCGTATAATAGATAAGGATGTCTATTCCAGTCGCTACTTAAGAAGAAAAAGAAGAATTTTAGCTACAGTTTTAGGTACACTAAAAAAAAAACTCGTACTTAATTTGAGTTGAAAATAATACTCAAAATAATTATACAAAATCTAATTATAACTAGAAACGAACAAATGAAACTTAAATGTACTGAATTTTATTTGATTTGACTATGAGTGGAATTGGTACGTAATCAAAATAAGTAAAAGTTATAATAATAATAAAAAACGAACCAATTTTGATCAGGGAGGCACTTTACTTTACTTTACATTATAAGGAGGTAAATTTTATTCAATTTCAGTACATAAATTAAAATTAGTTCACTTTTTTTGCGTGTTCATTTTTTCACATTAGTTCAGTTTATTTTATTTCACATTTTTTATCATTTCATATTAGTTCACTTTTGAGCAAGTATATTTGCTGGATCCAATAGACATATTATAAACTTCTAAAATTCCGGAAGTAATTTCTCAAATAGTTTAATAAAGACAATACAAGTAGTGAAGCAACATCTTCTTAAATTTGCATTTATTTCAAATTGAATTTCAAAGGGGTTGGATCTTGAAGTATAGCATTCTTAACCCTGCCCACAACAAGCAACAATCCCCAAATTCGCAAAATTTTTCTTCGAAATCCAAAACAACTCAACACAACTCAACTATCAATTTATTAAATAAAACAGGAAATATTACAACGTTTTGGCCACAACACGACAAGAAGCAACAAACGTTTATAATCTCAGCAACAGCACAAAAACACACCACCAGCCAAAAACGGCTGCAAAAACGTTGTTAGGCAAACACCAAATTTGGTTTTTTTCGATAAACCCGAGAGTCCCGTAAGACTCTCGCCGCCGTAAATCGACTGCAAGATGTAAAACTGTAAAGAAATGACCAAAAAGACAAAAGAATATAAAAGGACATCGTATGTACTGCACAAGAAGTATGACAAACACTCGACTCAAGTGAATTTGGCTTTTTGGTTAGTCGTAATTTGGAAAATTTTTAAGTTAGCACGTACATTTTTTGCCTTTAACAGTTTCAACACTTTTTGTAGTCTCAGTTTGGCAGTGAATATGGTTGCCGTCGGTCGTAACGAAATTTTGACCTTGGCACTCGCCAACATTGTCACCATAGTCATTGTCATCATCATCATCATCATGGTCTAAGGCAACAGCAACAACGTTGTCAGCCAGATGACTGCCACATCAACGTGTCATCTTTTATATGGATCAGCATTGTGGGTTTGTCATACCGTTTGGAACTATTAGAAACTCTTCAGACTTTTGCTGTACAATCGACTTAGAAGATGGGGAACATTGATTTGTGATACAATTTCATAGAAATTATTGAGTCCATACATAGTCGAAGTCGCTTTCAGTCCCATCGTTTAATATAGCGGGCCTAAATTTGGCACAACTATATGGAACTGGATAGTTTTACAGTGCAATTGGCTTAGAATGTGAGGAACATTGATTCGTAGTACAATTTCATACAAATTATTAAATTCACTTACAGTCGAATTAGTTTGCAGTAGCATTGCTTAATCTGAGTAGCATAAATTTGGCACAAATTTATGGAGCCTCTTAGAAACACTGGAGATTTTTGCAATATAATCGGCGTAGAAGATAAGAAACACAGGTTTTTAGTACAATTTCATAAAAATTATTGAATCCATATACAGTCAAAGTCGTTTGCAGTAGCATTGCTTAACCTAGGAGGCTTAAATTTGGCACAAATTTATGGAACTATTAGAAACACTGGAGACTTTTACTGTACAGTCGACTTAGAAGATTGAAAACATTGATTTGTGGTACAATTTCATAGGAATTACTGAGTACATATATAGTCAAAGTCGCTTTCAGTCGCATCCTTTAATATACATAGAGGGCTTAAATTTGGCACAACTATGTATATGGAACTGGATAGTTTTGCTGTGCAATTAGCTTAGAATATGAGGAACATTGATTCGTAGTACAATTTCAGAGAAATTACTGAGACCATATATAGTCGAAGTGGTTTTCAGTCCCATCGTTTAATATAGAAGCCTTAGATTTGGCACGAATTAACCAGATATTTACAACGTGATAAACACTGGAAAGTTCTCATGAACAACAAATCGACACGCATCATATTTTCGTCGACTGCAGAACTCTTGATTGTCTGCAATACTTTCACTTCAACATACTTAAGGCGATAATAATATTGAGAGCTACAGTGAACAGAGCTAACAGTAAAATGTTCTAATAGCAATCACAAGTCGGTAGCACAAACAAGGATTTAGGCATGGCGACAGTCTATCGTGCGATCTCTTTAACGTACTGTCAGTGATGATTATGAGGAAAGCTGCAGTTAACACGTCTGGTACCATCTTTAACAAAAGCCATACGTTACGCGCATATACAGATGACATAGACATCATTGGCAAAAAACTGCAAGATGTTACTGCAGCCTTCTCAAGCATCGAAAAGAAAGCAGCGAAAATGAGTCTGGTGATAAACGAGGACAAAACAAAGTTATTGGTTTCAACGAACAAAGAGTCTACTCGTTTGGGACGCTGTTTGAACGTTGACAACTACATATAATGCTGTAAACAAAACGAATGATGTCAACATGGAGATAAAGAGAAGAGTATTGCTTGCTAACAGATGTTACTATGAGCTAAGCAAGCGATTCTATGATAAAGCCCTACCTCGACAAACAAAAATCCGACCGTACCAGATGTTTGTTATATCTGTCTTACTATATGGCGTAGAAATCTGGATTATGATGTAAACGGATGAACCGAGAGGATTTCCGAGAGGAAAATACTCCGGAAATTATATGGGCCCATCAGCGTTAACGGAGAGTACCGGCGTTGCATGAACAATATACTGTATGAGCTATATGCCGACATCGGCGTAGTCAAACGCATTAATATACAGCGATTGCATTGGCTGGGTGATATTGTGCGGATTGCCCAATGCTCCGACACGGAAAGTTTTCGACAACGAACTCGATGGATGGCGCAGAAGAAGGCGACCAAAACTCGGTTGGATGGACCAGGCTTTTGAAATACTATCGAAACTAGGTGTGACGAATTGGAGGAGAAGCGCAGAAGATCGTAGTACTTGGCATTATTTTCAACGGGCGGCACATACTAGATAAGGATGTCTATTTCAGACGCCACCTAAGAAGAAGTAGCACACACGGATGGCATTGTCATAAGTGGTTCGAAAACTGCGAGATGTTACTGCAGCTCAAGTTTTGAGAAGTAGTCACCAAGAATGATTTTAATCATAAACGAGGTTCGAAGCGCATGCTCATGCATGTTAACAACTACGATATTGCATCGGTGAATCGTTTTATACATGATTACCCAGCAAAATTTTTTAGAACTTGTTGGAACCGTCATATATGTATATTTTAGAAAAAATTTTTATGTAACGATCGATTAAGCATAACCTGCTGTAGAAAACGTTTCATGGAACACAAAAGTATTTATCAGAAATAAAAATATCTTAGAAAAAAATATTGCATGCTAAGGGCGTATATGTCATATCTACATATATATGTTCATATTCCCGCCTACCGCAAATACGGTTTCTGTCGAACTGTATTCCCGTATTATTCCCGATAGTGGTAGCTAAGTGTTTGGTTTAATTACAGAAGAGAATCTGGTTTAAATACATTGTTAGTCTTCCCGTGTTGGCGCAAAAATTGTGAAAAAAAGGAGAACATATGGGGAACACCCAAGACGAAAACTACATAGTATAGTTTTGTAATACTCATTTGAGACGAACTCTCTTTACAGAACCAATTTGCTAAATTATGATATGTACAGGCTGGCGCACAAATTGTGGTACCATAAGAAATTGAAATATTTTTTTTTTGTTTAAACACTGTATTTCTCCTATTTTTTTCTTACTGTATAAAAAATTCAATTTCATTTTATATAACTAATTGGTTTTGCAGATGAGAGACTGTATGTATATGACCTAAATGCTCATTCACGCATATACGACACCTGATTAGAAAATTATTCATTGCGGCCTGAAGGGTTGAAGTCGCGATCACCTCGATTACTGTTTTAATGGACTGCTTCAATTCAGTCGAATTCCGTGGTTTCGTTTTATACACCTCTTGCTTGATATAACACCATAAGAACAGTCTGGTGCAGTTATGTCAGGTGACCTTGAGTGCCAGCGAAAAGTGGAGTTTCTGGATATCAATTTGTTTGGAAATTTTCGTTGGAGCTCCGCCTAACCTATCTGGCTATGTGTACAGTTGCTCCATCTTGCTGGAACCATATTTCTGGGTGAAAACTCCTCCTTTAACATCTTCAAATAACGGTCCCCATTGGTCCCTGTTTTGTGTTTATAGCACGTTTCGTGCGCCACCCTGTATTTTAAAAACATTACCGAAAAAATGCTATATAGTACGCTAATGTTCTGCCTTTGCTTCATATAACGGACCGGTTTTAAGATAAACCCAAACAAAAAAAATTTATTACAGAACCGAAAATAGTACCTGTTCTTTACTAATGTATGGCCTTCTGCAATTGGTTCTTTGCAATCGAAAATTTTGCTGGGTATATTTACAAATAATGTCGGCCGCAAAATTGAAAGGAGAATATTTAGTGAATTATTATTAATATATTTATGACTTGTTCAATAATAAACAAATTATTCAGAATAGAAATTTCAAAATACGTATCGATTTGAATAATTCTTTGTCAAAGTGCGAAGTGTGACAGAAATTAAAGGTTCTACCGTCTGTATATTGCTTTATCCCTTTCATGATTTATATGTTATTTTGCGCAAGCATGTACCGGGTTAACCATTTTTCGGTTTCAAAAGTAAAGTTAAATAAAACACACATAAAGCTATGATTTCGAAGAAACCTTTATTTCATTTTAAAGCTTGGAAATACACTGTCATTTAAATGACCGCCTCTGGATTGGCTGCAGCATTGGATCCTTTTGAGGTAGTTTTCGACCAAATATTCGCACATTTCAGGCGGCATCTCGGAGATAACTTGACGAATTTGAGTTGTCAAATGCTTCAACGTTTGGTGATTATCCGCTTAAATATGGTCTTTAACGTAGCCCCACAAAAAGAGTGTAACTACGTCAAATTACACGATTTTGGTAGCCAATTGATGTCGCCAAAACGTGAAATTACGCTTTCTGGAGACTTCTCATAAAGCCAAAATCGGTAGTGCTGTGTGGCTCGAGGAACCGTATTGTTAAAACCACATATCGTTCAGTTCATAATCTTCAATTGCAGACCAAAAAAGGGGTTACCGTCATTTTCCAAAAAATACGCCCCAATGATACCTTCACCAAATAATGCGCACTTTTTCCGAATACTACGGCTTTTCCACAATCATTTCTGGGTTCTCCGAGCCGATATGCGACAATTTTGCTTGTTGACGCAGCCACCGAGTGATAAATGAGCATTGAAAGCTTGTTGCTGTAGCACCAAATCAGCATGTTTACGGCGTTGTAATAGGTCAACCGACTTTAATTGTTGCGTGAGCTGGACTCCATATGGATGGGATGCAAATCCAAATATAAAATACGCGATAAAGAATCGTACGATAGGCACAATTGCTGAGAACGCTGTGGAATCGACAAATTCGGATTATCCGCCACACTTTCACTAACAGAAGCGATATGCTCGGCAGCACGTACATTAGGATGATGTACGTACATTAGGATGAGCACAGGCCTGACCCCACATCTGTAACACTTCCAGTCTCTTTAAATTTCTTTATAATCTTGCAAATTCCTTGCACAGCATGTCGATTTTGACGATAATAATCACTCCGTAATGCCCAGAAAGTGCCCATGTTTGAATCGCTACTTTTATAAAAAGTGTCCCACTAAGAACGCAAGATTAAGTTTGGCGCCATTCGAAGTGTCATTGTTTGACATTTGAACAGTTGTTATTGTTTGCTAGTAGAAGGTACGAGGTTAGTAAAAATGAAGCGCTACACGAATGAACAACGCATTCTCGTTGTGAAATTGTTTTACCAAAATGGTGAAAGTTTTGCGGCTAAAGTTCGCAAATTGCGATCAATTTGGGGTCACAATAATGCTCCAAAAGAGTCAACCGTAAAGAAATTAATGGATAAATTTGCCAAAACTAGGTCTGTTAGTGATGTAAAAACAACAACTCGCCTTCGACCAGGTCGATCGACCGAAAATGTCGCAGCTGTACGTGACGATGTTGCTCAAACTCCATCCATCTCAATTCGACACCGAGCTCAGCAAAGTGGTGTCTCCAAATCCACTATGCAGCGAATTTTGACTAAAGATTTGCATCTTCATGCATACAAAGTTCAATTGACTGAGGAACTGAAGCCATTTGGGGTGAGGAAAATCCTCGAGTGATTCACGAGAAGCAAATGCATCCTCAACGTGTCACTGTGTGGTGTGGATTTTGGGCTAGAGGAGTCATTGAACCTTTTTTTATGAAAATGAGGCATGTCGAGCACAAACAGTCAATGGTGTTCGCTATCGTAAAATGATAACCAGTTTTTTCGTGCCTAGAATTGAAGAAATGGATGTGAAGGGCATGTGGTTTCAACAAGACGGCGCCACATGTCATACAGCCAGAGAAACAATTAAATTGCTGCATCAGTCATTTAAATTTTGCATTCTTCTTGGGACACCCTTAGTAAGCTTTAACCTTTTTTATGCGTTCTTCGGCTGTTAAAAGATCCATATTCGTAAACAGCAAACCTTTTACTAAATAAATAACACTTCTAATGACAGGTATTAAACAGCTGACAGCCTTCCCGGACCGGCAGTTATGAAACCACTAAATAGATAACTCTATATTATGAAAAATGTGGACTTGTTCAATAATAATGTCATAAATATTGATTTTGAGAAAAGTACTGAATTTTTTTCCAACAATCACGCCGAAAACTTATAAAAAAATGAAACGCACAGTAAAATATTTTTATGGACGCTAAGTTTTTCTAAATATATAAGGCTCGCTTAAGCCTACACGATATCAAACGCTTCAAACGTCGTTGCTTTCATTTAGATTACTGATCTTGCCCTGATCTTAACTTAAGAGAAGATACATAAATTCACACCCACAGTTCATCTGGATCGCACAGGTTCCTTAGTCCACTCTTCTTAACTGTTCATTAATGAAGGGGAAAGTGATGATTCGTTTCGACCGAATTTAGGACACTTTTTTTGACTGCTTCAGTTGACGGTTTTTGTATTTTTGTATTTTTTTTTTTCGTTTTTTGTAACCAGCCAAAGGAAACAATGAAACTTTGTCATTTTCATAACAAATTCCAAACATAATGCCAACGAGACCAAAAGAATAAAGAACTGATTGTTGTAGCTGTTGTATATTATAAATCTCTACTCTTATGTTGACGCTTTTGTTTTAGCTCAAAAATCTGCGCTGAAGAGACGGACGCTTGAAAGAAGCGGTACCGTTTTGTGTGAATGCATTACGAATGAAATTGCGACACAAAGTGAAATGCCGCCATCCGTTTTGTTTTTGTTTCTCTCTCTGTTCGCTCGTTTCAGTTTCATTTCGATTCATCTGCTAAAATCGCCTTCAACTTCAACTTCTTGAAGTTAAGAGATTATGCGCGGATGCTTCGTGGCATTATCTTTTGCCAGCTATTCAAAAAGTAGTAGAAAATTTACGCGACGTGTGCTAAACACGAGACTTCCACGAAATGTTGTGGCTCAAATAATGCGTAGCAAATGTTTTATGGCTTAAACATGTTGCAACAAATACATAGGCCAAGCACAAAAAGGAGTCATTGCTATAAGTTTAAATATGACAAAATTTCAGTTTTTCCCTTCGTTCATTGACCAAGACCAGAAGGTTTTGGAATCTTTAGCAAAAAGCAAGAAAGAAACAGAAACAATAACAGTTTAAATTTGTGACAAAGGATTGCCAGTATATTTCTATTGTTGATTTGTTCAGTTGCGTGCTTTTTTTTGTTGGTTAGGTTTAATTTTTGGGAAACAATAGGCATTTTTCGATAAAAAAAAACAAAAAACAAAACAAAATATTTTCAATATAACATTTCATTTTGTTGCGGCCATCTCCGTTTTTGGTATTTTCTGAGTGACATTTCCAGGCAATGACAATTTTCAACGGTTCATTCTAAGAAATATTTTGCAAAGACACCAAACAAAGAATAAGAAAGGAAACACTTTCTTAGTATAATATGAAGAGCATATTTGCCGAAATTCACAAGCTATTGAAGAATTTGGAGGAAATCCACTAAATCTTATGTCAGGTGTGTTGAGGAGCTACTGGTCCTGTGATATTAGTTGATATTTTGTCTTCTCTAAATAACAGTATTTGATGTTGTGGCATTTCATATGATTTATGATGATGATACGATTTAAATGGATATTATATCTTTATCGTATAACATACGAGGACTGTCCCAAAACTAGCCAATCTAACAAAGAAGCCAAAAAAGTGGGGGAAATAAACGTTATTGTTGTTTAGCTCGATACACTTTTTCCAGCTATATTAGTTCCTATACCCTTTTTATAATAATTGTCATACTCCTTAAAATATTCATCAATCTCAGACTTCACGTCTTCATTGATGGCAAATCGTTTACCACCGAGCCCTTTTTTCAAGTAGTCCAAGGGAGCTAAGACTGACGAATAAGATGCGTGATGAGGCAATTCGAACTTTAGTTCATTAATTTTGGCCATCGCAATAGTGGATGTGTGAACTGAAGCATTGTCTTGATGAAACAACACTTTCTTTTTTGCCAAATGTGGGTTTTCTTGCATAATTTTATTACCTCAACGCTGCAGGTCGACGTTTTTCATTTCTGAAGATAATCAATAAAAATAATCTTATGCGCATCCCAAAAACAGACGCCTGCCTGACCATGCCTGCAGATGGACCCGTTTTCGCCTCTTTTGGACACGATTCTCCCATTGCAATCTACTCCTTTGACTTTTCCTTTGTCAGATGTGAAGTGGTAAGTCCATGTCTCATCCATGGTTATACATCGACGCAAAAATTCGGCTTTATTGCGGTGAAACACCACCAAACGTTATACTGAAATATCTTCACGACGCTGTTTTTGCTCTAATAAAATCAAGCGTGGCACCCATCTTACACACAGCACTCTCATCTTCAAATATTCGGTCAACGCACGACGTATAACAATTTTTGAAATGCCTATCATTTCAGCTAGCTCACGCAGCTTTAGCCGACAATCATTCAATGCCATTTTGTAGATTTTCTTAACCGTGGGTGACGTGGACCACTCAGTTGGTCGACCATTACGTTGTTTGTCTTGGCAGCACGTACGGCCTCGTTTACACTCTGCTACCCTATGTTTTACAGTGGTAAACGAAGGAGCGGAGTCCCCAGAAGTACAATGTCATTTAAATGACCGCTTCTGGATTAGGTGTAGAAGTGGATGAGGTAGTTCGACCACTTTTTCACTCATTTCGGGCGGTGTCTCGGCCATAACTTGACGAAGTTTGGTTTTTAAATGACCCAACATTTCGGGATTATAAGCGTAAACACGGTATTTGACGTAGTCTCGCAAAGTTTAAAAATGAATAACCCTACACTTTAAAGCTTCTCCTCTGTGCGTTGCAAATATAAAAAATGGAAGACAGAGGACACAAATGGTACCATCATCCACAACAATGAATTAAATTGTTGTTCAAAAATTAGGGATGACCTTTTGCGATGGGATGGTACTTTTGCAGTTAGCTTAATTTTAGCCGATTTATCCAAAAACCCCATCCCATTTTGTAAACTCCAATATTAAAGTTTAAATTTTCACTGTAACTCGTTTTTGTTGCTGCTTTGTTTCTCATCTCCGTCTTTCTTTAGAGCAGGTGTTTGCTTTCATGCTTTCAATTACATTCTCTACAACATTGTTGGTGATTACAACAAATCATAAATTTATTTAAAAGCTATTTTAATTGAAACGAAAGAAAAAGGGTTAACCCCGTATGGCCATATTGGTTGGTTGCGGCATGCATGCATTTAGAACACGCAAATGCCACACATAACAACGAATGCCCCCCGAAAAGTGGGTTAATAGTTCAGATTGAGGCAAACGAACAAACGGAACATGAAAGCGAGTTCAACACGCACTCAAGCAAAGTCAATCATCATTCCCGTCATCTTTTCAACAGTGCAACAGCATCTTCATCATCATTATCATCACTATCATCAACGCCATCATCATCATCCTCACTGTCACTGTAGTATCTCTGAGTTTTCATAGAACCTAACTTAAGCTTCTGATGCGATGTCATTCATGTGATATCAACATAAAGTAAAATAATATTAAGACGTGAGACTCGCTATATTTCTGAGCGAAACGCTGCGATACGATACGAAAAAATTAATTGAATAACAAGCATTGAATGCAATTTCAGCTTTTTCTTCTCGCTTTTCGCAAAGGAAAAAGATCACAAAACCTAATACTGCCATGAAGCTCAGTGAAGATGATCTTGTGGTTTCAGCTTCATTATCAACATCTCCATTTAATATGAATTGAAGTGAACTACTCGCAAAAATTGGGTCAATTCAGCCAAAGGTAGTGGCGACATTCTCTGTCAGTCAGTCAGTTAGTCAAGAAATCCACGGAATGATGATGCCGCCACGGCTGAGGCCGCACTGTGTGCACATCCACATCCATGATCTTTGTCTGGCCAATAATTTCGATACGATTTGATTTGCCAAGCACGTGTACGTCATTAAGAGGACGAGATGAGACGGTGGCAGCATTAAAAATTGTTAAAATTTAATAAGAAATCAATCCATTTGAAGAGGAATGCAAGCGTATCAAGTAAAATTAATATGTTTTCAGGCTCAATTAACCAGACGCTTATGGTATTGAATGTAAGCGCCAAATACGTGAAAATTTCTATAGAATTTTCAATTCATCCATCCAAGCCCACTTGATCACTTCAAATGGTTCATGATCACAGACATAATTGAATTAAGCGCTCTATAGCTCTCGTTCTGCTTCACCCGAACGAACGTTTGGCGGGCGCCCCTGCCATCAAATGATAAAATTGGCTATGACAATGATGACGTTGACAACGGCGATGATGAAGATGTTACTGTGGGGCAAGTCATAAACAAATAAATGCTGCAGGCAATGCGTACGATGGGAATAATTTACATACACACCCAAACATTTACTCGATTACATGATGATGGGCCACATCTAATGACCATAATGATGGCTATGATGATGAGCATCACCATCATCTTGATTGTCTGGCAGTCTGTTTATATGCTGAGAAGAAGAAAGCCCCCTGGGAGCCGAGGTCAATTAAGTGAAACAACTTTGAACTTGTTGATCTTGTCACAAATTAAGTTAAAATCAACTTAGTACACTAAAGCTAACAAAGATGATGTTGAAGAAGCGGCAGCACCACCAGTCGTCGATCATGATCATGATCATGATGATGTTGAAAACGAAGAGAAATCATAATGCACAATGGGGAAATATTTAAATTTGAAATATTTCCACCAGATGGTTGCATTAGCTATAAAATGTATATCAAATTATTAAGTTTGGATCCCAAAATGTTGAGTGTAAGCCGAATATTGACATCACAAGAATGCAGAATTATGACTATTTCCCTCCTCAAGGCAACGAAGCAAGACCCCTCATTTGGTTAAATGCTCGAATTTTGCTTCAAAGTGTACCAGGCGCTTTTGAATTCTTAACGTAGCACAACAAAATTAGTGATACTAAAGGAGATTAGTAGTAAAAAGGATATTTTGCTTTTTGTATTTTAGACATACACTTAAGAAAACCAAATCCTACCAAAAATATTTAATTAAAGCGTGAACTTTCAAAGTTATTTGTTGTGCAAAAACCAAATATGCTGTACCGTAACTGGTTTTGTATCATCGCCATGCGACTTACCGCAAAATTGAGCTTTTTCGAGCATTAGCTCCATTCTAATATATAAGCTTATCCATTTAGTGATTTCAAAACCACCGGTCTGGCAAAACTGTTAGCTGTTAAATACCTGTCATCTGAAGTGTTATTTATTTAGCAAAATACGAATGGAGTTCGTTTAACAACGCAAAAAACGCTTAAAAATAATTAAAACTTACTACAAAAGTGATGGTTTAAACCTGGACAATTTTCGCGCCGAAGGGGATGATTATGGTCGTCATTATCGACCTACTGTGCAAGGAATTGCCAAGATTATAAAGAAACTTGGAGAGGGTGGAAGCGTTACAAATGTCTCTAAATGTAAAAAAAAAAAAAAAATTCGCATTCATAAGATGGGTTATATAACACATTTAGTGGCTTTAAAACCGGCGATGTGGCAAGGCTGTTGTCGGCTGTTAAATACCTATCACTTGAAGTGTAATTTATTTAGTGAATGGTTTGTCATTTAACATTTGAAGAACGTGAAAAATAGTTAAAAGTTTCGCGTTATTCAGTTATTAAACGACCCATTCTCGTAAATGGCAAACCTATCACTAAATAAATAACACTTCAAGTAACAGGTATTTAACAGCTGACAGCCTTGCCCCAGCGGCGGTTTTAAAACTACTAAATGCATTATATAACCCATCTTTTGAATGCGAATTTTTGTTTTTTTTTTTTTGACATTTAGAAAAAAGGACCCACTTCACACTACAAACTCGCCACATTTGCCCCCACAGTGCTTCTGCAAAACAAGCACTAACAAACAACGATCATCGCTGTAATCGCAGCATCAAATATTTTGTATGTTAGATATTTCACATAATAGACAAAGTTTAAAGTATCCACCTCTAACATGTCATAAAAACTATCTCAATCGATTTGTCTCAGTTTTACCCACAAATTTGTGTGTTAACCTCTCGGATGGCAAAAGATTTATGTTGTCCCAATGCAGTGGAGCAACTTTCTCGACAACCCAAAAATATAAAATCGAAACTCAAAACCCACAAGCTGGTCTGTCTGATTGGATTGCAACATTTGTCATTAAAGTTCATTTGTACTACATTTCGTAAACATATGATCGCCATCAAGATGATTAAACCGTATGATTGCAATGTTTGGATGGACGGACAACTGGATGGAGTGGTAGACATTCATACGATCAATCGATTCATAAAAGTGACCTTTACCCACGGCGACAAGTGTGTGAATGCGTGCGCTGCTCTCACACGCTTCACGACAAATTCATGCGTTGGAAATTCATGTTGAAACCGCCGCTGCCTTTGTGGCTTTTGCTGCGTTTTCTAAGATCTTGCAAGCAACATTTACAATCGCTATTCAAAAAAATCACATAAATTTTAATTAACGAAAATCGTTAATTTGTTTATCTTTTCCGTTTTTCTTTGTTTCTTTGTCTTGTGGTTAAGTTTGTTTGTCAAAAAAATCAATAAAAATACGCACGAGGTCATGAAAGTGAAAAACGATCATCGTCAGTCACACTGTCAAATTTAGCAAAAAACCGGAGGATGAATTTGATTACAAAATGTTCGATTTATGCGCTGGGGAAAAGGCATTTCCGTAATGAAAATTTCAATGAATAATGATTCATATAATAGCTAATATTGTGTCTAAGTGTAAGATATCCATATGTGAGGAATCCATGTAGAAAATTGGCAGCAAATACCAGGTCAACGCTGGGATTGACGCTTGTAAATTTGGTAAAAACCTCAACCTTTCCGGAAGCTGGTTTCTATCTTTTCGAAAAATTAGTTTTTCAAAGCACCGGCTTTCGTTTTCGCCTATTCAGAAAAACCTTGAAAAGTAGCAGATGAATTCGCCATATGAGTTCGAAATTTTAGCAAAATTTGGTGTTCAATTTAGTACTGGAAAATACTGAAAGGAGTGCAATTAGGTCATCCAATTATTGTCGTAAACAAGGATTCGACAAACAAATAAGAAATTTGAGTAGTACAAATAGACATTTGAACAATTAGGGGTTAAGATTATTTGCTTCTTTTAAGGGCGATCAAGTTGCCATAGATGGCGTTCCAAACTCAAAAAAATTACTCAGTCTATTTTGTGATTGTTTGACTCGATATTGTTTGAGCGCGCTTTAAAGTTGGACACAAGCAAGAAGAAAACACGCCATGTTTTTTAGAATTTCTCCGATAATGACTAAAATGCAAGTTAAGCGGCTGAAAATGCGAAAAGTGTGAATATGGTCCTGATATTGATTTCGTCAACTCCGTTCCGGTAATTTTGATATCAAAGGAAACCATCATCAATTCCGATCGTCGTGCTCTGTTTAACCAGGAGCTAAACATTGCACAAAAATCCATTTGAAACCGCTTGAATAAAAGTAAATCCAAAAAAAGCTCAATGTATGAATGGCGCTTCATGGACCCAATTTCCATATGGGAATCTCTGGTGAATTCCAACAAATTCGAGCCATTTCTGAAACGGATGGTGACTGATGATGAAAAGCAGGTCACCTACGATAACGTGAAATAAAAACGATCGGTTTCGAATCGATGTAACTCAACGCAAACGATGGCCAAACCAGGAATGATTGCCAGCATTGACAGCAAGAGTTTGCTACCTGCTTTCCTACCGCAAATCTTTTAATTCGGGCCTGTACTATCAACAATTGGAAAGTCTCAATTAAGCAACCGCCCCGATGTGCTCAGCTTTAGCGGACAGGAGAGGAACTATGTACCATAAAAACCACGCCTTGTCACACCCATAGATCGTGACTCGCCAGAAGTTTCAGTAGTTTTGTTGGCAAGTTCGTGTGCAACGATTTTATAGCACGGACCTGATACCAAGTTAGTACAACTTTTTCCTGTCTACAGCGCATGATTTTGCTGGTGAAAAAATCGGTCTCAGAACCGATTTTGAAAATCGGCTGTTTCAGTTTTTTGCCAATACAGGCGAAGATTTCTATGAGACAGGCATAGAACAAAACGGTCCATACATTGGATCTAAATCAGATAGTTCCAACTATGGTGTTGTAAATAAAGCCATCAATGTCTTGCAATACAAATTATGGATTTAATTTTACTACATTATGTGACGCATCAAGAGTCGAAAAAAGTTTAGTATTTCTTAGAATTAAATTGTCATTAGTTCCGTATATGATGCCAAAGACTACTATCTCATTTCTAATAAACAGGACCTGCTGGTTTTAGAAATATTTGGGTCATAGTGCTGCTATTTAAAAGGAAATATGTAAACAAATTGTCTTTGGGGTAAAGTATTAATTATCGATTAAAATATCCACAAAAATGTTTTAAAGCTCGAATTTACTTTATTTAGATTAGAAAAAGTTATCCTTCTTTGTTTTAATATTTATCTCGCCATATTTCATAAACTAAATTTGACCTGAAGAGAACACAATGTGATTTCAGGTCACAAAATACTATTTAGCGGTTTCAAAATCGTCGGTCTGGCAAGGCTATCAGCTATTAAACACCTTTGTTATTTATTTAATGAAAGATTTGCCATATACAAATATGGATCGTTTAACAACCGAAAAACGGGTGGCAATTTAAAAAATTAAAAATTAAAATTTTCTAGCGAAAATTTTGTAAAATGTTAATAACGAACAAAGTTTCCGCCAAAAGAGGCTACTATGGTGAGCATGGGGTAAATATAAAAGGATTTTGATTAAGGCGGCTTTTTTTATTTTAGAAAACAAAAATTATTGGTACAAAATACGAACTATAATGTTAATAAAATGAAAAAAATGGAAATTCCAACAAATATATAATAGTCTTTTTGATAAAATTAGCCCACATAATTAAATTGGTGTGCATTTTTCCGAAAAGTTGGAAGTTTTTCTAAGAACAACTAGCGAGAACCACAAGAATTTTTACAAATCTTGCATAAAATGACAACGGCATTAATACAATCTTGCCTGAAATTCATAAGTGGAAGTAGTTGCACATATGTTGTCAAAAAAGTTCATATAAAAAATATATAATTAGTGAAAAAACTCACATCAAAAAGTAAGAAAAAAAGAAGAAGTAACCAAAAAATATTTTAAATAGTATAAAATGCGTTAACTTGACAACACAGCCACTGATGTTTCTCTGATTCAACGGAATTTGTATTTTTTAAACGTTCGGAATACTCACACTCACACACTTTCAAATTTATGGCTCCTGTTTCACAAAACTATAATTTGGCTTTCGGTTTTGGAAGCAAATTCTCAGGGGAATACCTTTTTTTGAAATCTTTTATAAATCACATGGCGCAAACAAACTTCCATGACCAAAATGAATAATGCAAAGAAAAGTGTCACCCAGAATAGTCTCCATAAACCTAACCTAAATGACTAATATATTCCAAATAAAAAGAAGTGAAGAAGTGTGTTCGAAACATCAACAGTAAAAATAAATTTACAATTACCAATAATTGAAGTTTAATTGCAAAACAAATGTTCTTAAACGAATCGGACGGGAGTCCAACAAATAAATAACAATTGTAAACATGTTAAATTCAATAAAAACAAATTGCCAATGATCTAAAATGCCCTTACCTTTTCCACCAACAACTCCGCTATCGCCCATCACCCTTCAACAAACTAACCATGAGCATAGAAGTACTAAAAACAACAATCACCGCTCTACCACACACCATTTGTGTCTCTTTGTAATATTTGCAACAACAACACCTTTACATTCTTTTTCACTCTTATTGTTATTGTTTATTCTTCAATTGCATCTCTCAATTTTGTCAGTTTTCTTTACACCACACACATTCACACAAACAAATGTTTGTGGACACTTCAGTAAGATCTTGCATTGTTTTTTTACTCTGAAATTCATACAAATTTGTTGAAACTTCACACTCGATTTTCTTTACGTTAATGGGACGGATCGGCGAAAATTTTGCATATTCTAATAGTGCAGTTGATAAACTTTATTGTGATGCAAAAATTATAACAATTCAATAACTTTTAGACCGTATTTTCGTTGTTTAAATGAAGACTGTAAACTAAGAAGACCGAACGCAAAAGTTATAAACATGAACTGAAGTTTAGTGGGTGAGGTGGGGATGGTTGATCAGAGTTGATAAAGATGGTACTTTTGGACTTTTTTTTTTGTACCAACCTAAAGAAATACGACTCATTTAGTACGTAACAAATTTGTTGTCTACTTGAATTAACGGGCATGGAATGAAGTCACAGTCGGTTATTCACTTTCTGGTTGTTAAAAACCACAGCGTATGTGAACCGGCACATACGACGAAAAAATTACATAATTAATATGGGCTAAAATTTCATTTATATCGTAGGTAATACTACGACACTTTCTAAGTCGTATTTGGCGCAAGCTAGTTGATGTTAACTAGCTATGCGCAAAATATGAAATTTAGCTACTAGCGTAATTAAAATTAACGATCCAATAGCAGTTGTGTAGCCATTGGTCGTTGACAACTATAACTTTAAGACTGGTGAATGAATTCATCTGTCTCTGCTCCAATTCAATAAAATTAATAATGTCACCTTGGAAACTAGCAGTGGAATATTTATTGCAAAATGTTGCTAAAACGGGCTTAGAAAGCGATTTAGTGATAAAGTCCTTTCTCGTCATATAAAAATTCAGCTGTACCAAACATTAGCCCAGCATGTCTTGTGGTACCGCAAATGATTCTTGACTATAACACCAACGGATGAGTTCTCGGAAACTTTCAGGAAGAAATACTTTGAAAATTACATGAATCCGTTGTGTATCAACTTCGCACAGATCATAAGTTGTGTGAATTGTACACCGAAAAAGAGGTGGTCCAACACGTAAAACTAAAGCGGTTGTGTTGGCTGTGTCATGTTGTGCAGATGAGACTTCACCAATGAACTAGATGGGCGACGAAGAATAGGACGACGAAAAACTTGGCGTGGCCCAAGGCTTTTCAAACACTGTCAAATTGGTGCCAAATTGGAGAAGGAGCGCAGAAGGAATTATCTATTTTAGTTGCCATCTATTTAAGCAACTAAGGATCCAATTTTCGTGTGAATAGATGTTTTCCTACCTGACGAAATTTTCAAAAGTGAATGGCGTTATTTGAACTCGTTTGTATTTTGTTGGTTCGGTTTCACGTATTAGAGTCCAGCAATTATCTCCCAGCATGCTTTTATCCCAAAAACCTTGATAATTTCTTTCAATTTTCATTAAATTTTGGTGAGCATGCTCCCCTTGTTCGCCGCTTGTCGAATCTGGGTTTTGTGGGGGAAAAATCTAAATGCGTATGGAAAAAAATGCATTTTGAGTGACATTCGTGCACCTAATTCGTGATAATTTTTCAATAACTCAGCAAAAATTTGTCTGTAGTTTTTGTTCTTATTGTTTCCAAGAAAACTGTTCATGATGCTCTTGAAAGATTTCCAGGCTGCATATTCTTTCTCCAATAAACATTGTAGAAAATTGTCATCATTCAATAGCTTCCTGATTCCTGAGGGCCAACAGATATGCTTTCTTTGGTTTTAGTATATGCAATTTTAGGAAAAACCCCTAATAAATATTTAAATGCTACACCACCTTTGTCTAGAGCCTTAACAAATTTCTTAAAAAGGTCCAATTTCACCACATAAAATAGTTTGAATCAGTAACACACGATTTCGCTGATATGCTTAAGAGCTTCTGTTATGAATATTTAGAATGAATGTGGCCTTCCGTCAAATTAATAATTGTGAAATTGTAGTGTCAGTATTGACGGTTTTACAGTATTGTCAGCATGCGATAAAAAGTTGGCAAGATGTGATAGCCCAATTTTTATGAAAGATTTGAATTCAGAGCACCCAGATTAGTTAAAAACATGTTTCCTTTCTGCAGTCAACTTTTTTCCAAATTTGTAGACCAGTGTAATGGGCGTGAATTCTTCACCTACGTTTCCATTCCACTGTCAACTTTTAGAAGTGTTCTCTCCGTAAATATTTCATACGCTGCGTATCAGTGATCAGAGTTTTGTTGTGATTTTCTAGGAGTGAAGCTCAGTGTTTTACATTTTATTCATTATCTTCGATAGAATTTTCAGGCTTCACCTCTATTCTTGTATCCCCCTGTTCTCTCGCGCTCCAGCTTTAAATGTAGTATTTTCTGCGCATCAGTGATCAGAGTTGCGTTTCGACCTTCTAGGAGTGCAGCTCAGCGCTGTAACTTTCGATAGAATTTTCTGGCTTCATCTCTATTCTTGTATCCCCCCGTTCTCCCGCGCTCGAGCTTTAAATGTTGTATTCTCTGCACATCAGTGATCAGAGTTGCGTTTTGACCTTCTAGGGGTGGAGCTCAGTGCTATCTTTTGATAGAATTTTCTGGCTTCACCTCTATTCTTGTAAGCCTCTGTACTCTCGCCCTCCAGCTTTTTCCTTAACCGTTTCTTTCATTTAAAAAGATGACATTAATTACAGGTCCGGCCAAGGAAAACAGAAGATATTATTGAAATCCTGATAGCAAAATAATGAAAATTCCATTAGGAATTGCATGGCTCCATGCCAAAAATAAAATTTAGTTCACCAGTGTAATTGCAAGACGGATAGGCAAATCACGTGAGCTTATTTTCAGTCTCCTTATATCATAAAGGGTGTCCCAACAAGAACGCAAAACTTAAATTTTAAATAAAACACAGATATTTAAAAAAAATCGTGAAACTTTATTGTATCGTAAAATAGACAGAATGAGGTTATGTATGGAACAACACATCGGGCAGATGGCCGCCGCGGCTTTACTGACACACACGCGATCTTTTAATGAAATTTTCAATGACCGTTTTGCATAAATGCTGTGGTATTTCATTAATGCAGCGTCCAATTTCCTCTTTTAAAACTTGAGTCGTCGTCGGCTTATTCGCGTAAACCAATTCGACGGCCAATTCTGGTCTCCAAAACGCGAAATAACACGACCGGGAAATGACTGATGCAGCAATTGAATTGTTTCTCTGGCTGTATAACATGAGGCACTGTCTTGTTGAAACCGCATGCCTTCCACATTCATTTCTTCAATTCTAGGCACGAAAAAACTGGTTATCATTTCACGATACCGAACACCATTGACTGTCTTGCGTTCTTGTTGGGACACCCTTTACACAGCTTTCAGCAACTAAACACGCCGCCAAGATGTTTGAGTAAAAACGTAGCCCAATTTAAGTGGTGAATTCATTAATTTATCTTAGGATTTCCAAGGTTGCTATTGACACTATTGCTATTTGTTAACCACGAAATATCAATACAGAACACCTTTATGACCCTTTCGAGTCATTCGATCTTATCGTCGCCTCTGTAGTCTCAACTCGTAAACTTAATCTTATGTTATTTTCATGACGTGAGTAAAACTGTGAATAACTTGCGTTAGCAATTGTAATACTTCAGATTAAGCAACTTTGAACGATTTGCATTCAATCCCATTTATCACGTGTATTAAGTGTGAGTGTAGGCAGGCCTGCAAGTCTCCTTGTGGTACCACCAAATGGGAACCAGCGCCCTTGTTTTGTCGTTGTCGCTTTTTCTTTGCCAACTAGGCGATTCACCCACACTGTCTGGCATATTCAGGGTAATCTACTGGTTAAGCTTGCATATTAAATGATAGCCTGGATAGATTTTTTTCTCTCTCTCTCTCTCCCGCCAGCCAAAGACATGAATAGTTGCTCTGGTAGTTATAACAGAACTGCTGCTCATATCACAGCTCTGCAGCTTTTGTGGCCTGCTGTTTTTAGGTGAGTGACATGATAGCGATTTCAGCCAACGTTTGCATTTCAGTCTCGTGTTTTATGTTGCCATTTAATATGTATAACTGTATGACTACATGGCTAGCAAGCTAGCTAGCTGAATGTAGCCATAAGTTATTTTTATTTTCATATCCAATTTGATGGCAAAAGTTTTTTGTTTGTATTATTTGTATTCCTGGTGCAACAGCAACAGACAGCAGATTAACCTTGACTTTCACTTTTGATGAGGACGACGTCATTGTTAATGTTTGTGTGACGTCGTTGTCCTCGACGACGTCGTCGCCGTCAACTTGGTATTCTATGTCAGAGCCATCCTCCTCGTCACTTGCTAATATTCTGTATAAAATGCATGTGTGTTTGTATGGCTGTGCAAATGTTGCCATTTTAGTTTATGGCATTTACCATTACACAAACAAGTGGCAATACACACTCACTCAAACGTACATTTCCAGAATATGTGTAGTTGTATCTATTGCATTTATATTCTACAGTGCTACTTAAAAGTCCTGTCAAAAGGATAACTTTTACTAGCATATTCCCCTCCCGACAAGTCTCAGCACCCGGCAATGGCGGCAACCAAATGTAAGGCAGACAGCAACAAGCTCATCATGCATGCTACACGCTTTTCATTTGAATTGATAGCAGAGGTAACAATTTTACACTCCACACATCGCCAGTCCCTCTCGTTCTCTCTGGTTATCCTTACGGTGACTTCATAATTTGTATGCACGCCTTTAACTCCTTCTAGTCGGTAGTCAGTCGAGGAGTTTCGGGAGCTGGAACCTTTTTTGTATGCCGCGCAACATTCGTCCTTGGCGTAGTATGTGCGAGTATTAGATATCTTTTTAGATACTACAACTACAAATACAACTACTGGTCGGTTTGTCAGTGCCGTGTGATTTTTGAGCGGGTGAAGTGAACAAACCAAAAAAAAAGAGAAAAATACATACTGGCAGCAACAGCACAACATTTTATATTTTTTGAATAATTCATATCGAGTCGTCACAGGACATTCAAAACATGCGATGCATACGGAATTTCGAAGCACACACACACACACAGACACACAACTTTTTAAGTCTCTCATACAGACACTTCTCCATTGTAATGAACACATAGAAATTCCTTAACACATGAAATGGATGAATGAACCGGAGGTTTGAGAGTAGAAATGAGAGAGAGAGAGAGGCTTCCGCATAAAGGAGACCGCGAGTATTTATGGTAGCCTCCTTGTTGGCGGATAACTTTCCCGGTTTGATGCTTTGGGCCATGCGTTCACATTAGAGTTGCCATTAATACTATAATAATGGATTTCCTTAGGTCAGGTATATTTCGTGTCATTCGTCATATTCCCAAATTTAAGCCCCACCGCAGTGAAGGGAAACAACAGACTTGCACAAAATTGTGTGTATACGATTAATAAGCAAAATTCTTTATTACAGACATAGGCAGGATTCGAATTCTACTCAATTTCAATTCATTTTTTTCAGTTTTTGGCAAAAAAAGTGTATAACTTGTGAAAGAAATACTTTGCCATGATTAAAAGTATGAAACATTTAAATGTATATTTAAAACTGACTGAAATTTTTTAACTTTGTTAGCAGAGTTCTCAAAATAAGTGACCAGAAGTTTTACAAAGTTAATGCAATTAAAATAAGAAATAACCTGGTTTCAAAGGACATTTAGGAACATTTTTAATAAAAATGTTAACACAAAAGTCAAAATGACATCAGACAAACTCTCCGATATCTACGACAAGAACAAAATCGAGTTGGCGCATAAATCGAACAACACGGTAAATCAGCTATGCAGCAGAATAAAGTCCAGAATGACCATAAAAGATAACTCTAAAGTAGTTTATAAAATCAAGTGTAATGGAAACGTTTCTGTTATATGCCCACAATTATATGTCGGCACTATTAAAACCTAATTAAAGACTAGAATTCCGCCACATAAATCGGTCCACAAGTCAACCAACCTTCAATCCTTGGAGCAGAAAATGGCAGTTGCAGTAGGATATAAATAGGATATAAGCCGAACCTTGACGATGCCAACAAACTAGTGAAGAACAGCAATTACTTTCAGAGATACACTAGAGAAATGCAGCATATAATGTGAATGTGCCTTCTAAAACTAAGCCCACCTATAAAATTGATACAGACAATTGCTTGTACATGTATGGACATATAACTAGCAAATACAGGCAACGATAGTATCTTCTTAGTCGATCTTAACAACTTTTCAATGTAAGCAATACAAATTTATGGAATCTTAATATTAATTTTTTTCATATCCTTAGTCAATAACACCCCTAAAGATGACTAGAAATTTTAATCGAAATATTAGAAACTAAATTGAAAGTTAAAAGCAAATAACTGTCTTTTAATACGAGACCTAACAGTCAAACTATAGCCAAACTTATTCGCACAAATGTTAATTTTTGCGTCAGAAAAAATGTGTGAAAAAATTCGAGAGAAACATAAATTTAGTTAATCGTCCACAACAGTTCAAAAAGATAACAATCAATTATATAGAAAACTACATAACTATACTTTAACTATATATGTTAACTATTCAACGACTGTATGGTGTAGCAACTTCGCCCACAATTGCTCAGCCCACAATAACATCTGTTAGCAAGCAATACTCTCATCTTTATCTCCATGTTGACATCATTCGTTTTGTTTACAGCGGAGCCGAAGTGGATGAACTCTTCCACCATTTCAACATTATAGTTGTCAACGTCCACGCAACGTCCCAAACGAGTAGACTCTTTGTTCGTTGACATCAATAACTTTGTTTTGCCCTCACCCATTTTCGCTGCTTCTTTCTCAATGCTTGAGAAGGCTGCAGTAGCATCTCGCAGTTTTCTGCCCATGATGTCTATGTCATCTGCATATGCGAGTAACACATGTGAGTTTTTATGAAAGATGGTCGCAGACGTGTTAACTGCAGCTTTTCTCATAATCATCTCCAACAGTATGTTAAAGAGGTCGCATGATAGACTGTCGCCCTGCCTAAATCCTCGTTTCGTGTAAAAAGTCTTGCTAAGATCTTTGTCTTTGTGTCAATCAGCGTCATCCTACCAAGACGTATACAATAAGTTGCATGAGCTATATGCCGACAACGACGTGGTCAAACGCATTAATATACAGCGATTGCGTTGGCTGGGTCATGTTGTGCGGATTGAACCAAATGCTCCGGCACGGAAAGTTTTCGACAGCAATTCAATGGACAGCGCAGAAGAGGGTGACCAAAACTTCGTTGGATGGACCAGGCTTTTGAAATACTATCGACACTTGGTGTGACGAATTGCAGGAGAAGCGCAGAAGATCAAAGCGCTTGGAATTTTTTTCTATGGGCGGCGTATAATAGATAAGGATGTCTACTACACTCGCTATCTGAGAAGAAGATTAATGCATTAGTGTTGCAGACAATTCATCGGTTGGATCCAACATTCATTCTTCCATAGAAGTCGTGGCAACCCATTCCCCAAACAAGAGCTTGCGCACATTAGATTCGAAAATGCTCTCCCAGAGAGTGGTGTCCAAGACGAAAAAGAAAACAACCAAAAAAGGATATCAACACATATGCGTGCACAGATTACAAAATGAGTGAGTGTCCTTTTCCCCTATACGGTAGTGAAAACAACAAAATTTTGAAAAACGAACCGAAACCGAAACGACCTCGTTATACAACAAATCGTCAAAACAAATAGTTAACCTTGTATTGAATTTTGAGCAGCTCAACTGCCAACTAAAACATCGCATACACTTGCACAAACGCACACACAGCCATGGACAAGTGTTTGGTATGCAAAAGGAGTGCAATGAGACCAAAACACAAACAAACAAACTCAAAGTCCAACATACAGACACAAATGCGCGCCATAGTGTGAATATCCTTCCCACAACAAGGCACTGAATGTTGCAACAAACATAGAGACGAAAATAAACAAACAATCCTAAAAATTCGTTTGCTTGCAGCATTTCGTTCAAGGGTTTGATGACATGCACCGAGTAAAAGGATAATGGCAAAAAAAAGGATAAGTATCAACAAACAAGTGTGCTCAACTTTACGTACCTTTAACAACACTAAACAAATACCAGATAGTTGTGCAAACGATAAAGATGCAAAATACTGAACCGGGAAAAGGTGTTGGAGGTTAATGACACTTGTTTCTTTGACTACAGAAGGGTTGATCAAACATTGGGAATCCCATCATTCAGGTTTTCGTAGTCGTGAGAAAGGTTAACATTGAACTACGACTTCACCTGCTTAGTGCAGTTATATTAAAGCATAACAATACACCACACAGAGTCTTCTGAATCAATTGTATTATAAATTATGAGAGAAGAAAAAGACGTCAAAAGCAATCACATTTCATGATATGATCTCAATATCGACAATCATTCTTTTAATTTCACGATTCCTTTGAACGTAATGGGGAAGAAAGGATTTCGTGAGCAAGAAATCCACGGCAATGAGAAAGACAACGTCGCTGGAATGAAGATGATGTCTGGTATTGACATTTACCGTTTATTCATTGTTTAGGAATCTTACCGAAAATTATAGACTGGCATATTTGAAGAACAGTTACAGTTTTGAGTGCGTTATGAGAACATTTTAAACATTCCCATCCCATGACTCTAAAGTTGCATATGAATGAAATTGTGTTTACATATTTTAGCCGAAGGAAATATACTCGTATAGATATTGTTTAGTTGATTTCAGACACTCAAAGGACGAAAAGCACCTGCCTGCAACTGATAATCGACTGGTGCTTTTACTTGATGGGAACTTTGTTATAAACACGTCTTAAAGAGCACAACTATGGGAAGATTTTGTTTGCCAACAACCACATTTTGAAAGGGTTTTACTGTGTTTCTATTGTGAATGTCATTTTGCTTCTGCCTGTATTATATTATATGTTTGCACTGCTTGCAATTTGCATTAGACAAGAGAGTGTCCCAGCGCACTTCTACTAAACTGAAAATTTTGGTGTAACTTTTTGCTGGTCAAACGAATTTTCAAGCAGGTTATCCAATTTTTTTCCAAGTTTATAAAATGTTCTGTATTCAGTAAGAGAGAGAGGGTAATTAATTTCCAGTAATAAGGTAAGAAAATCATAAATTTACGACTGGATTGGAACTTCTACTAACCTCAAAATTGTGGTGTAACTTTTTACTGGTTAAACGAACCTTCAAGCAGGTGATACAATTTCTTCCCGAGTATATAAACGGTTTTGTTCCCAGTGAGAGGATGTTCAGATAATTAAATTCCAGTAATAAGGCGAGAAATTTATAAATTCACATTTCTTTTCTAGAGTTCTTACCAAAACAAATGCGTATAACGTTTTTTGAAAGTCTCAGAGGTCTTTCAATACTCCATTGAGCTGAGAGAGATTGGATAAGGATCAACTTTACGAAAAAACTGTGACATCTGTTACAGTTGCTATGCTGAAAGTCATGAATTTGGAAATGGATTTGCAGAGGGTAAAGGGCTTAAATACTTTATCCTGCTATGTATAACTCTAAGGAACCGAATAGTTACAAATCGCATTGAAAGGAAGTATTTTGTTATTGCATTGATTTCGGCACTGGCATGTTGGAATGCAAAGACAGCTCGACCAAAGATATATTTTATCAGCATCAGCAAGTTATTAAAATTGTTCTGGGAGATTTTATCGCCAATCAGGGAAGGACGGAGGTCTTCAGTCCAAGTATCGGGGTGAATAGTCCTTATAAGAACATCCCATACGAAGAGCTATTTTCGACGAGGAGCATGGAAGTAAATGGAATCTGACAATATCAATGGGACCCGATCGTAGCGTTAGAAACTAAACTGATCACTTTATAACATATGAAAGACATGTCGTTTTTGTCACAGATGTTCATGTAGTCCTGGTGATCCGGGGCATGGTTGCAGCTAACGTACTTACCATAATACTCCGAAAGACAAAACATATACGAGTATAGCCAAGCACTTAGGAAGATAAACAACGCTAAGCTACAAGCCATGCAAATAGGCACAGTCTATTCCGACAGACATTTTCAATTGCTACAAAATACTGCCCTCTTCCTGATTCTTCTTAAATATGGTGGCAACATATGCCAGCACATTACTGTGGCAGTGAATGTATTTTTATGCAATCAGAAGCATTCAGAGAAGCTTTTGTGTGATGAAAAACGCCGTATTGGCTTTGAGAAAGGGAGTGTTGCATACATGGCAACGCTGCAGCCTAATTTAATGCATGTTATGGGGAGAATGTAAGGTATCAAATTTCTAAGTGGAAGAAACGATAGTTGAACTAACTGGAGGGCGAATTTATCGAAAGGTACGAAGTGCGAAGTAAAGACGGGAAATTCTACCAACAGATAAAAAGTATAAATTACGGCATGGGCGCCCTAAATTATAAAAACACTGATAAAAATTTACTAATGCAGAGAGCATTTCGATAAACTGCTAGTTCCTTATGGCATAAATGAAAAACTTACCCTAATTATCGACAATGGCATCGCTTGTTCAGCATAGTTTCAAAACAAGATCAGAATGCCAGTATTACAGCTTAAGAGCATCAAACTAGAGAATAATGATAACCTGATGGAAGAGCTCATCAAAAACACTGAAAGTTATGAGCTCATAAAGAGCATGTATCAGCTTCTATAAATGTAATGCATATATCAGCTTCTAAAGTTCATCCTATCCATGCTTGTTGAACTGTATTACCGCTTCAGGTTCGGTGACTTGAAAAACATATATATTCATATAGCCACAAATACCAGAGAATTCGAAATTAACTTTCCGTCGACCATATCACTGCTTTCAACAGACCGATTCCTCACAAACTGTAGGAAAACATGATCGATTTTGGTCACTTTAAAGCTTACAAGTAATCGTAGAATAACACTGACCTAGGCGAAGCCTTCAGAAAAATTAGAACAAATCTTACTAAACCTTTTGCACCAATTGAGGCTCCACAGGCAGACAATAGATCGTGTGATCTCTTCAGTTTACTTTAGGAGATGGTTGTGAAGAAAGCTATAGTAAAAACTTAGCTGCTGCCAACTTAAACAACCAGAGCGGTCCAAGAATTAGCCGGCACAAAAATGGGGGAAAAACTGTCTCCTTAAAATAGACCTCAACCGCAGACTCCATCCCTTCATTGGATGGCAAATCTTTTACCACCGAGCCATTTTTCAAGTTTGGAAACAGAAAATTGTCTGAGAGAGCTAAATCTGACAAATAAGAGGGGTGAAAAAGCAATTCAAAATTTAGTTTATTAATTTTGTCCATCGCAGTAGTGGATGTGTGAACTGGAGCGTTGTTTTGAGGAAACAACACTTTCTTTTTGGCCAAATGCGGCTTTTTTTTCATAATTTCATCACCTAAACGCTGCAATAGATTAGTATAATATTCACCGTTGATGACTCTTCCTTTCGGAAGATAATCAATAAAAATAATCCCACACCCATACCAAAAAAACAAACGCCATGCAGATGGAACCACCTTCGCTTTTATTGGACACGAATCTTCCACTCCAGTTGCTTTCCACTGCTTTCACTATTGCTTTGTCTCAGGTGCGAATTGTTAGACCCATTTCTCATCCATGGCTATAAATCGATGTAAAAATGCGACTTTATTGCGGTGAAACATTGCCAAGCACTCAACTGACACATATTCACGGCGCTGTTTTTGCTCAACTGAAAGCAAGCGCGGCACCCATCTTGCGCACGGCTTCCCCATCTACAAATCTGCGATCAATATACGGTATACAACATTTTCTGAAATATGTTCGTCTTGGCAGCTAGTACGGCCTCGTTTAAACTATACTATCCAATATTTTACAGTTGTAAACGAAGGAGCAGACTCCTCCAGAGTAAAATTGTGCTTGGCTTTAATACTGGTTGGACTGAGATCTTGCAAATGGAAATATTGAATTACATAACGGTGACCAATTATTTCCATATTTACAAATTTACTGAGATCGTTTACTTTAGATGGCTCAAATAAAAACACTAAACATCGAAACATGAAACTTAAAACATATGTTTTATAAGGTTGCCACTTTTCACCAAAATAATTTCTTTTTATAAACTTCTGGCACCATCTGTACATCAGATCGGCCAGTTTTGAGACCGCTCTCTTACATATTACTTGCATTCGATGATAATGTGAACATTAATGACAGAAGATTGTGAAATGTTACTGTAGTCTTCTCAAACATTAAAATGGGGCCAGTAAAAATTAAGTATGGCCATAAACGGGATCACACCCAAATTGTTTGTTTCGACGAGTAAATAATTTACTCATTTGAAATTGTTTGAATGTTGACATTTATAGTTGGGATGGTGAATTATTTAATCTATCCCGGTTCCACCACCAATGAAACTAATGATGTCAGCCAGAAAGCTAGTAAAAGAAGCTACTATAAGCAACTTAGCAAGTGATTTAATAACAAAGTTCGCTCTTGACTAACAAAAATCCGTATGAACAATACGAAAGTCCTAATTGCCATTTGGTACAGCTCAAAATTCAGGTTTATAGAGGCGGATGATTTAGTTCTGGAACGCTTTCAGAGGGAGAGAGTTCGGAAATTATCGCTGTCATAGAAATTATAACCTATATGAGCAGTGTGCCATCATCGGCGTGATAAAGCGCATCAAGCAACAGTGGTTGTCTGGGCTGGGTTATGCTGGTTCATTCAATGCTCTAACATGAAAAAACCTTTGACAATCAACACTGTGGGCGATAAAAACTATGCATGGGAATAGACAAGTTTCTTAGACACTATCAAAAATGGTGCGACAAATTGGGAAAGGAGCGCAGAAAGCCAAAAGTTTTGAATAGTGCCGCGCACAATATACACAAATTTTTGCAGTATTCGCTGTCTGACGATTAAAACTATTCTCTCACTGAAGGAAAATATCAAGATTTCTAACAAATGATAAGAATTTTCATTTTTGACGCTAGAAAATTTGGAAATTACTGATCGTTATAATTAATACAACCGTGGCGCGCTGGGTATTACACGCGGCTATCATTCGCTACAAAGCGGGTTCAAACCCGCACACAGCTTGCTATCATTATTTGGGTGGCGGCCACCTCAATGTGTCTGACGAACACTTCGAGTAAACAAACTGTGATGTTCAGAATTGTCGTCAAACTGTCGTCAAACTGTGCATTGACTGAATTTAAAAATAGAATGCGTGTAAGCTCATTGAATGTGAGAAGTTCTCACATATTTCATTTATGAGATTCAACGAAAAGAAAATCAAAATTACTTGCCGAAAAAAAGTGTGTGCGTAGAATCTTTTGAATTATTTTAGGATTTATTTCATTTGAAAGCTATTTCATAAAGTGCAATGCCAAGTATTGAACTTCTCTTCCCACAGCCCTCCTTTTACAATCACGGATATGAGGACTGAAATCAGTTTAGCTATTTAATCGTTGTTTAATTTTGTGATATTCTCTTTTGGCGACAATAGTTGGTAAAAAACAGAAATACAACAAAATGTCATAAATTATCGAATACAAAAAAATTCGAAAAAAAGATTACAGATTGCCGAAAAAAGCAACAACAATCACATCAGCAACTTTGAAAACACCATCATTGTTACATTCAAAAACAACGACAGACAGAGAGTAGAAAGGTCAGCCACTAACTAATACAAACAAACACTGGGATACGCATGCCCCGGATATGGATACTTTGATCATCACATGCCAACAGCTGTGTGTTTAATCACATGCATTTGTGCAAACTGGTGATGTTTTATGGTCGACTATATTGAATATTGTTTTATAGATTTTGACACAATTCTCCAAAACGCATTGTTTTCAATGGTGTAACAAAGAAACCCAAGGAGAATTTATTGTCGAGCTCATCTGATTTTAAATCTTCACTCTCAAATGGCTAAGTATCAAATTTATCCACTTAATTGGTCAAATGATGAGAAATACGAAAAATATTATAGGTGCATAAGAAGATATACTCATATAAATAAGATCTTCTGGAAGCTGGCGCACCACAAGGGGTTGAAATTTGAGGGCCATGCAAAGTTATTATTTGAAATTTCTCATATTATATTAGCTAAGGTATAAAACATGGATAATCTGTTGAATTTGCAGCTGCAGCCGACTCACAGGCCAATTCGCACTTCTTCTCAAATTCATTAGACCAACTTGTGATAACATTTCAGAGTTCTTCCAACGAAATTAAGGCAACCTTTTCTGCGCTTCCTGCCCATTGCATTATCGAAGACTTTTTCCACTGGAACAATTCGGTCTATTCGCCAAAATCGATGCAGCCAGCGCTGGGCCATTTTCGACAATATCGCCATATGAATAATAGACTGTAAGAACTACATACCGGTATCGTGATGGTCAAGAATATTATAGGGAAAACTGTAATAAACACAACTGGCACCATTTTCAATAAAAGTCATGTACAGGGTTGCCCATATTCGACGGACCCATGTTTTTTAAAAAAAAAATCAAAGAAAAAAATAAAAATTTGGCGGTTGGCAATCTTATTCATTTAATTTGTTCCAAGTAGATTTGTTTACATCAATTTTTGAATATGATATCTCTCAAATGGCCGCCTCTGGCGTTGATGGCGTATTGTGCCCTTTTTGCAGCATTTTCCATCGTTTTCACCAACATTTCGGCCGGAATAGCGGCTATTTCTTCACGAATGTTGTCCTTGAGCTCTTCTACGGTCCTTGGCTTGTTAACGTAAACCTTTGACTTCAAATGTCCCCACAAGAAGAAGTCAGCGGGCGTCAAATCGGGCGAACGCGGTGGCCAGTCCAAATCACCACTTTTCGACATCAAACGGCCCGGAAACAAATTCTTCAGAAAATCGATTGTTATGCGACTTGTGTGCGGTGGAGCGCCGTCTTGTTGAAACCAGAACTGCCTCATACGCTTTCGACGAATAATTGGCATCACAAAATTGGTCATCATGTCGCGATAACGCTCCTGGTTGATGGTAACAGCATGGCCATTTTCGTTTTGGAAGAAAAACGGCCCAATGACCGTTTTCGCACTAACGCCGCACCAAACTGTGACTTTTTCGTCATGAAGAGGCAATTCTTGAATCTCCTGAGGATTTTCAGTGGCGTAAATACGGCAATTTTGCTTATTTACGGTCCCATTCAATGTGAAATGGGCTTCATCGGACATGATAATTTTGTTCCAAAATTGCTCGTCATCATCGGCCATTTCGATGACTCGTTGGGCCCATTCCAATCGACGAGTCTTGTCCGCAGGCAACAATCTTTGCGTCAATTGAATTTTGTACGGGAACAAATGCAAATCAACGCGAATAATCCGTTGTAAAGTGGACCGAGCCATGCCCAACTGCTGAGAACGGCGTTTTTGGGATGTTCTTGGGGACCTCTCAACACTGGATCGTACGGCAGCGATATTCTCGGCCGATCGCCTTGGTCGACTTTTATTTGGCCTCTTCGGATTAGAAAGAGCCTCACCAGTCGAAAATTTTTCGTATAAACGCTTAATGGCGTTCTTAGAAGGCGCACTTCTCACATTTTTTAATATTTTAAAAGCACGTTGAGTTTTCACAACTGATTTCTTCTGTTGAGTGTAAATTTCAACTATTTCAGAGCGCTCGCGTGGCGTGTATTGTTCCATGGTAAAAATCTGCTTGGACTGACGCTTCAAACGCGGTATGTCATTAAGCGATCTGACATCTCTGTCAAAAGTTATGGCGTTGCCAGATAGGTCGGTCGAATATGGGCAACCCTGTATTACTTGCTGATGACTGCTTTATTATTGATAGTGTATTGCGAGATGCTACTGCTGCCTTCTCACGAATTTAGAAGGAACCAACAAAAGTCGGTCTGGCAGTATGCTACACAAATATAACAAATACAAATATGATATATTTATATTATATATATATATATATATATTTTATACACTGGAAATAAAATAAATGCTAAAACAATAACAAAAAACAAAAATTAAACTCAGTATTTTTCAAAAAGTAAGAAATTAATCAAAAAACATTGGACAAACTAATAAGTACATTTAGTTAAAATAAGCAAAAAAGTATAAAATCAAGTTTTTTTCCCCGTTTAATTGACTCAGTTTCGTTAAAAGCCGGTATATTCACCCTTATTTTCAATTATTTTGTTGACTCTTTTTGGCATGCAGACAATAAGCGTCCTGCAAGTTTTTACTGGTTTCTACTGGTATTTCATATCAAGTTTTTTGAACAACATTTCATAACTGATGCTTAATTTTAAGAATCTCCTTTCCAATTCTTTGTTTCAACTCTCCCCAAAGATTTTCGATTAAATTTAAGTCCGGAGACCAAATTGGCCAGTCAAGAAGGGCAACATTATTATCTTGGAACCAATCCTTTACCAACTTAGAAGTATGCTTCGGATCGTTATCCTGCTGGAATGTCCATCTAAGAGGCATACTTTTGCTCCAGGTGTGAAGTGGTGGACCCATGTCTCATTTATGGTTTATAAATCGACGCAAAAATTCGCCTTTATAACGATGTAACATCGCCAAACACTCTACTGGAATATCTTCACGACGCTATTGTTGCTCTATTGAAAGCAAGCGCGGCACCCATGTTGTGCACAGTTTTGTCATCTTTAAATCCTCGTTCAATATTCGATATATAGCACTTTTTGAAGTGTGGGCGAAGTGGAATTTTCGGCAGAGAAATGTTACCATTTCTGGAGATAATATAGGGTGGCGCATAAGTAACGTTAAGATTTGATCAGTGTATATATTTTTTGTTCACGTTTTTTTTTTGTCTCTTTACAGAATTAACTACATAATACTTGGGAAATTTGTGATGGAAAGGCTCAGCACAGAACAAAGAACCAAAGTTGTTCAATTTTACTTTGAAAGTCAGCATTCGATTATTCAGATCATATCGAAATTTCTTTCATGTTCGAGATACTACTACTAGCGCTCCAACAATTTATCGATTGGTTCAGCATTTTGGGCAACAAGGGGGCTGTCCGTGATCTTCCGCGTGCCGGAACAGCTCATGCAGTTCGAAATGAAGAGACCGTTGCTCGAGTACAAGCAAGTATTGAGGAAAACCCCGAAACTTCCACTAGGCGACGTTCTCAGCAGTTAGAGATGTCTAGGCGGTTTTTGCAAAGAATTTTACATACTCCTATGTTATATCTTTTCCCACATAAGATGCAGTTGGTTTACGAGTTAAAACCAAATGAGGCACAAGAACTGTATTCAATATAGTCGCCGTTAACGTTACTTATGCGCCACCTTTTGTAAAATTTTTGTATTTCCAATTAAAATTGTTGTTTGTATATACAAAAATATTTTGTTCTCTCTATATTTTATTACAACATTCCGAGAATTGTAATTTCTAGTTTGTATTTTCACTCTGATACACTCGTAGCTAGCAAAAGTTGTATTGCTTAATATCTAATTGCTATAATTATGAGTAACTGCAGTCAAGTTGTAAATCATTTTATAATTGGACACTTATTGATGACCAAACATTACATTTTATCTGTATTTTTTTTTCTTTCTTTTTTTTTTGAGATTTAAACGGACTGTTTAATAATCATTAAATTAATTTGAAAGAAAAAAAAAAAACGTTAATGTCATTATACAATAATAACTACAACAACAATTACAGCAATACAAGCAACAAAAAGCAAACGACCACAACAATGGCAATATTAATAATGGGGCAACATGTAAATCAATTAAAGTATTTGTTGTTGCAATTAAACTTTAAGTGATCAGGGCGGGACTGTGAAGAGCGGTGGCGACCGACCTCAAGTACTTAACGTTTTAATTGATGAACTGCAAACGATGTACATACGATTTTCACATAAAATAAAAGGTGAATGGTGGAATTTTGTGTAATGAAATGTGGTACATCTTAAACATTGCAATGCTGATGAAGGGTTAATCTTTTGAAATGTTATTTGGTTACATTTTACAGAACACAACATTCTGTGTCGGCAAAGGAATTTCGTTTTCGGTTTCAGTTTATGTTTCTTAATGAAATATCGCATTCCAAAATTTAATTTATTTTTTCTTTTGTTACGAAAAATGAACTCTACATTATGTTTATGTACATCACATCGAGTGATTTGCTGGACAGAAAAGAGGTGGATACAAATTATAATCACTAGTTGATGCGTTTAAACACACCAAAAAGAAAAAAAAGAAGAAAAAAACCTAAATTTGCTGATTGCGACGGAAATTTGAAACCTTTTTTTCTTAGCCTCATATCTATTGACATAAATTACAAATTGAAAGAAACAAGTTTGGATGTTATTTCATCATCATCGTTTAAGTCTGGTGAAGACAAGACAGAAGAATCGTGAAACGTTTTAACTAATACAGGGTGGCGCAATAGAACGTGCATATTGCATCATCTTTTTTTGCGGGGTAGAAAAGGCGCGGGCGGGGGGGCGTCTACATCGTTGGGTTGGCGGGCTCATGGAGTTTTAGTCACTATGAATCACTTCGACGGGAAGCGTCACGCATTTTACGAGAACTCTCGTTCATATATTGCTACTAGGCGACTATATAGTGCTGAATATGGACTACGGCGAATTAGTGAAGCTCCGAGTGCTAATTTAATTAAAATGTGGGTAAAGCGTCTTGAAGAGACCGGTTCGACATTTAAACCACAAGCAAATGGTCGCCCAAGAGCATCTAGGACCGAAGACAATGTTGAGAGAGTTATGGAGTCAGTACGAGGAAATCCACAACTGTCGACTCGCAAGAGATCGTTTGTCTTACAATTATCGTGACGAAGATTGCAACGAATTTTAACATTGGATCTTAAACTGCATCCATATAAGCTGCAATTAACACAAGAATTGAAAGAGTCTGACTTCATAGCAAGGCTCGCATTTGCTAATGAAATGCTTAATCGATTTTCCAATTTTGACAATATCCTTTTCATTTCCTTATGAATGGGTTCGCAAACCGTCAAAATTGTCATTACTGGAACAGTGAAAATCCCAAAATCAAACACCAGAAACCATTGCATAGTCCTAAAGTGACAGTATGGGCAGCAATCTCTGGCAGAGGAATAATTGGTCCTTTTTTCTTCGAAAATGCGCGGGACCAAAACGTCACGGTTAATACGGAACGCTATGTTGAGATGTTGGTCAGATTTTTGGCTCCAGCAATTGAAAGTTCAAGAATAGTGAATTCCAGAGCTTGGTTCCAACAGGATGGAGCTACCTGTCACACATCAAATGACTCCATGACATTGGTGAAGCAGATGTTCCCTGGCAGACTGATTTCGAAAAGAGGTGATATCCCATGGCCGCCACGTAGTCCAGACTTGACGCCTCTTGACTTTTTTTGTGTATCCCCACAAAACACAAAGTCTACAGTAATAATCCAAGAAACATCGTTCAGCTCAAGGAGAATATCCGTGGTGAAATGGCAGCCATTACACCAGTATTACTGAAGAAAGTTTTTAATAATTTTTGTTTGCGGTTAGAGGAGTGCCGTCGTAGAGAGGGTCACCATTTAGATGATGTTATTTTTAAAAAATAAACTCCATTTATTACTCTACAATGCCTTAGATTTATTTTAACCATACCTTTTGTATTTATTTTTTTATCTATTTTTTAAATATGCACGTTCTATTGCACCACCCTGTATTTAGGAATTTAAATAAGTAAATATTGAATATTTACCATTCTTTATAGCATCATACAGTTAATTTGATAGGGTAGGAAATGTCAACGGGGGACAGACGAAACCAAAAATCGAGCTACTTTCAAAAAAAAGCAAGGAATAAATACTGATCTGTCATCCACTTTCGTCATAATTGCTAATAAATTGGCAATCGATAATTTCTGTCAATTAAATTTTTGTTTTGTACGCAGTCTACAAACAATTCAGAACAAATTTGTATTCGAATACTTTCGAATATATGACATTAGAAGTGGCATTCCAACAAACAAAGAACAAAGGGCGGATCCTTTCATGCAAGAGAATTTCTTCTGGAGTATAATAATCGATAAAAAATCGATAAAATTAAAAAAATTTTAGAAAATTAAGAAGAAAATATCTCAGAAATGGAGAGCCCAATTATGTAAAGACTTCATTTTTGAGAGCTTTTTCTAAGAGTTGGACAATGTGTTGTCGTCTTATGCATGATGCTAAAAATTATAGCAAAGTTGCAAAATCAAAAAAAAAAAAAAAAAAAAAAAATCGCTAACACAAATTTTATATCGGTTTACTACAAATAATCGTATATTTAATATTAGACCCCGCGAAGCGTTATGACGTGCCTGCAGTGAAATAGCCATACAAGCAGAGAATTGTCATCAAATAATTGTCAAAGAAAGTTATGTTTCGTAGAGTCTACTTTAACATTTGGAAAAATTTGATTAAATCGAAACGCCAACACCAAAAAGGGGAAAACATGAGAAAATTATAAATTCCCACCACGAAAATGACTTCATTTTTGTTGAGTTGAACGCAGGCCGATGGTGGCGTGTTGATTAGTGCACTTGGCTATTGTTCATATGATCGTAGGTTCGACTCCCATTACAGCCTGTTTTCAACGGCGTCACCTCACTGTGCTGATGAATACTTCGAATAGTCGGGTAACAGAAAAGTCTAGCAAAAACTTCTCAAACTGATGTCATTAAACTGTAAGTTTCGTTCCTGATCGTGGTGTAGCCTCCCTTGTGGGAGTATCGCGCTGGCTGTGGTTGCCCGAACACGTGTTTTCAGATTCAGGGTCTGCGGGAACTTGGAAAACTTTGTTCTTCGTCGATTTGAGGTGTCTAGATAGGCCTCACTCCTAATCGGGAGGAAGTTCACTTTATACCAGTGATTTCAAAAGTACTTTGGCTGAGAGAGGAAGCAAGCCCTGAGAAAATTTTCCAAGGCGATATGCTTCTTATCTCAAAGGTGCTTCGACTAATCCTTCCGGGATTAGTTTCAGTTCCCCAAAGGGGCATTGTCCCATGTGTGATGTCACACCGTCAGTAAGGCTGTCAAAGCGAGACCCACGTAAAATTAGACAATCATTGTTGTTATTGCAAGTTTCGTTCATTGTGCAAGGGCGGGTGCCAGAACTAACCGAACTAACGTGTACATGATGTCAATAGTTTGAAAAGTGGCAACCTTATAAAACATATGTTTCCAGTTTCAAGGCGCCACATTGTTTAGTATTTTTATTTGAGCCATTAAAATAAATGATATCAGTGAATTTGTAAACATGGAAAAATAATTGGCCGCCGATAGGTAATTCAATATTTCCATTTGAAAGGTTTTAATCTAACCAATATTAAAGCCGAAATAGATTCTACTCTGGAGGAGTCTGCTTCTTTATTTACGACTAAAAAATATTGGGTAGCAGAGTTTAAACGAGGCCGTACAAGCTACCAAGACGAGCACAGCAATGGTCGTCCCATTGAGGTGCTCACGCCAGACACGGTTAAGAAAATCCACAAAATGGTGTTGGATGATCGTCCGCTGAAGATGCGTGAGCTAGCTGATATGATACATCGTATATTGACCGAAGATTTGAAGATGACAAAGCTGAGCGCAAGGTGGCTCTCACGCTGGCTTTCAATAAAGCAAAAACAGCGTTGTGAAGATGTGTTTGGCGATATTTCACCGTAATAAAGCTGAATTTTTGCATCGATTTATAAACCATGAATGAGAAATGGCTTCATCCCTTCACACCTGAGACAAAGGAAGAGTCAAAGCATTTTACTGGAATGGGAGAATCGTGTCCAAAGCAGGCGAAGACGGTTTCATCTGCTGGCAAGGTCATAGCGTCTGTTTTTTGGGATTCGCATGGCATTATTTTTATTGATTTATTAAGATTATTGATTGGTTCGCCATCAACGACGAGTATTATGCTAATTTTTTTTGTAGCGTTTAGGTAATGCAATTATGGAAAAAAGGCCGGATTTGGCGAAAGAAAGTGTTGTTTCATTAAGACAATGCTCCAGTTCAGACATCCACTATTGCGATGTCCAAAATTAAAGAAGAAGAAAGTTCGAATTGCTTCATCACGAACCTTATTCGCCGGACTTATCTCCCTCGGACAATTTTCTATTTCCATACTTGAAAAATTGACTCGGTGCTAAAAGATTTGCCAACAATGATCAGATGGAGTCTGCGGTTGATGGCTGTTTTAAAGAGTTTGACAGTTCTTACTATAAACAGGATACAAAAGCTATTGAACATCGCTGGAAAAATTGTATTAAACAAAAAGGAGATTATGTTGAAAACTAAAGAAAATGTTTTCCAACTTTAAAGCGGCTAGTTTTGAGACCGCCACCGTACAATTATAATTTTATCTCTTACACACTATTTTGCAGAATTCCTCTGTTTCTTTAGTACAACAACGTTTGTAATTGCATTACAGAAATTTTAACATCTAGCAAATATAAATTTCTATAAGAAACTGCTATTGTCTATACTCGAGTATCACAATCACTACAGGGAAGTTGGGAGTCAATGTAACAGAGGCAGTCGGCCTCATTTGAATGTTGAGATCACAATCCGGAGATTGTTTTGGTAACGTCTTTATGTGGAGATGTTTTAGGCACGCCAAATATTCGGCAATGTATTTGATGAGAGACACAGTAGAGGTTTTACTAATCTCCTTTGAAAAAACTTTGATATTGGAAACCCTTTCAAAACTCATTGCAAAAAATTTGGGAAGAAATCGACAAAGCATTGAGAATCCTCCTCTGTGGCATATAATTGATGGTATTGTAGATGCAATACAACCTCCTTCTAATTAAATATAAAACTCAACTCAACTTTAGCAGGTAAGATGTCTCTCTATCATATTATGACAAATAATCACTTCAGTTTGAAGTCCCCATTATTTTGTATTAAATGTTTTTGATTTTAAGCAGACAAATAATTTGTTAAGAAAACATAGAGAGACGTGTTTTTCATTGATTCATGTTTACTTTAAGACGAGGATGCTCTCCCTTCACCTATACACAATTCATTCGGCAATTCTCCAATTTTTCCAAGACCTCCGAATGACATAGATGTTGCTCAAAAACTACTACTTATCGCCCCCACCACATGACGAGCACAAGCTTATTTTAGGAGGATCAACTTTACTCCTGAAATAAACTCAAATTTCAGTTTTGATATTTAGTTCAATTCCAAGGAGTTTCATGATAATCCATCAAATTTTTACAGCCTAATCCGATAGGACAGAATACAAATGAAAACTTTCAATTCATACGCAAAGCAAAACAGTTCAGACGCCAAACGTTTACTACTATAATTATCGATATCATATAAATTAAAGCCATCGTAGACTCAATCGATTTAAAATTTTTTTTTTTTTTTGCCAGGTATCTTCGCTATACTTTGAAATGGCTTTAATCAGTTAGCACACATTTAATATTAATTTCTGTGTTGTTTAATTACGAGGTGTTTATTGCAAGAGTAAAGTACGGAGATACTAATTTTAGAATTGGCAGGAAAAAAATAACGGCTACAGAGAAATATATATAAATAGACACAATTTAATTATGAAATCTGGGAAAGTTACGCCGCAAAAGTAGTATTCAGCGTCAGAAAAAAAAAAACAAAACAGCAAAGGCCAGTTGATAATAAGAATAGCTATTAAATTGAATGCCGTTAATTGT